>VMDO01002916.1:0-35544 GCA_007922755.1 Pedetes capensis | reverse complement strand
CTTGTAAGCATGCTTAATTATGTTAGCTCAGTTATTGTTATCATATCATATTATTATTATACTTAAATACTGTGTAACTCCTCATTTGGGGAAACAAGATAGCATGATGGTTAGAAATATGAGTCAGCTAGGGTCTTCTGAGGTTGTGATGTAGAACTATTTGGTAAGAAGTGCTGACACTTGAGCAAGTTATTTACCCTCCCTACACCTCAGTTTTATCAGATATAAAACAAGGATGATAATAATGCCTCCTACTTCATAGTTTAAAGAATTACAAAGCTCTTAAAATTAACAGCTGGCATATATTAAACACCCAAAATGTGGTGGTGTTAACGGTTATGATGGCAGTATGTTGTTGTTGTTGTTAGGTGCCATCAAGTCATGTCTGACTCATAGGGATCCTCATAAGGTTTTCAATGGCTATTTCAGGATCGCCTTGGGAGTGGATTACCATGTCCTTCTCCCATTTTTGCGGTGCTGGGAATTGAACCCAGGACCTCGGAGACTGCAGAGCAGTGCTATACCAACTGAGCTAAATCCCAGCCCCATGATGGTAGTATAGGGGTGATGTATTAAACCAGTAACACTAATAGCACTCTTTTATGTTATCAGAACACCCAACATTTTATAGTGGTATTAAATCAATAAAAATTATTCTAAATGATCTGAGAGTTGGATGTTTTAAAAAATATATAGGTTATGATGAAAATATAGTCCTAATGATTTATAAAAGTGATTGGGATAATTTATTTCTGAGTCTTCAGAATGCTTACATGTCAATTAATACAAGTATGGTACCAAATTTCATCTTTTTACATTAATTATGTTGAGTAAATATGGTACATGAAGCAAGAGTTTATGTTTAATGTATTTTTAAAATGAGAAATAATGTTCCTATTATTCCAGTGTCTGGTCCTATAAATATGCAGTATGTGTTTGAGCTTTTTAAGATTTAATGTAGTAGGTCCTCAATGGGGTGTTCCTTCCAATCCTTCCCCCAACCTCCTTTATTGTAATGGTAGCAAACAACCTAATTACCCTTCCTATACAGGAAGACCAAAGCCCTGAATGTGCTAATCAAAGTGCCCTAACATTGGAGTGCCCTTCAATTGTAAAAGGATCAAAGCAAGAAATTGTGTAACTCCACCAAAAAGTTCATTTGTCATCGTAAAGCTAGGACAAGACTTGGTGATGAACTGGGAGATGAGACATAAGCACAGTAGTTGGTGCCGTGTGGGTAAGACAATCTAGGCTTTCAATTAGATGCATTTTCCCCCTATTTGGCATTTAAAATTTCTTGTCTAATTGCCTTTTGTATCCATTTTAAAATATTGCCCAATTGTCACAATATGCTGTTATTGATTTTGTTTTATTTGATATAAAGTGCTTCTCTGTGTCAACTAAATGTTGTCTCCCAGCTTTTCCTTAGATCAAAAATGTGCTATTTTTCCACTGGAGGCAAAATTCCTCTGATGATTATCTGTCAACTGCCATGGAATATCCAGAGGAGCCTCTAAAAGAGCAAAAAACCACATATACCACATTTATTTGCAATTGATTTTTCCTTCCAAACTCCTGTGAAAATTCTAATGCTTTGAAAATCAGATCAGCTTTAAATAAACAACAAGATCCCACCATCTTAAACATCTGCAGAGAAAATCCTTAGGTAATTGGAATCATTATCCTAGAAGAACTAAGTGGTGTACATCTGGATAATCATATTCACCGACATGCGTATGTATTAAAAAAGAAGACAACACCTATGCATGGAAAACAAACAGCAAATCAGATCAAATTATCAAGTTTTCCAGATGTTTAACTTGGCATTTTTGGAACATCTGCAATTCAACCTGGAGGCTTCCTTGTGCCTACCCTCAAGGCTCAATTTCATTATGTATCAATTAGCCTAAATGGCTGGTAATTAGACCTATCTGTAGTTTCTAAGGGGAAAAGAAATGTCTCAGAAGTGATCTCCAAAAGTATAAGGAAACAAAATAGTCCTGGCTCCCTATTTCTAGTGGTTCTGAGGCTGCCTGACAGAAGAGCTTCTATGTTCTTGAGCATTTATAGTCTGTGAAAGATCTACTCTGAAGTTGTCTTTCTTACCTGGTTACAAAACAGCGGCTGACACTGAGCTGCAAAGCACTGGGTTGCCCCATTCCTGCATACACACTTGGCACACCGGCTCAGCTGCCAGTCCTCACCATCCTGGAATACACGGCCCTCATAGGAACAGGGTTCTGGAAGGTAAAAGGAGTGAGGATTAGTGGGAGGACTGCATTTGCTGATCTCGGGCCTGGCTGCATGGGTGTGCCTGTGGTTAAGCTCCAAGTGCACAGGAAGAGGCCCCTTTTGGAGGTTTAATGCTCTGCAGTTGCAACTGCACAATCTCTGGACCTGGGTTTTTAAGGGGAGTTAGGTGGAATTAGAGCCTCAGCTGAGGCATAGACCTATCTCATGCTAGCATCCTGGGTAGGTTCTCAGCGGCCTGCTCCCCAACCCCTGCCCAGTGAATGTTGCCACCTTCCACCTACATCAGGGACTAAGTGTGCCAGCATGGTGCAGGTGCCATAGGCCCTAACACACCGGCGAGATACAGGGTGGTTAGGAGGGTCTTCTCTCCTAGGATCCCCAGGCACAAAAGAGTACAACATTAAAGGGGAAATAAAAAAGTGACAGGTTGAGAGACAGAGACCACAGAGGCAAAGAAAAAGCATTTCCTCTGCTCTTTGAACAAGAGATCCTACATTTTCACAAATTAGGTAGTTGGTCCTAGCTGATGCTCCAACTTCTTGAGTCAAAATGCTTCCAATATGTCTTTCTCATGGAGGTCCAATGAGAAAGCATCTTATGAACTAAGAAAGTATCACATGAATTCAAGGCCCCACCCACTTCATCCCACCTCCCACTCGGTTGTTCATATATTTTCACTTTCAGGGTTATTTGGCCCAAAGCAGCTGGCAGTAATGATATCAGCTGGTGGGTGATATCTGAAATGCACAGGGCAAACATTCTACTTTCATCACTTCCTCAGCATACTTTCTAATCCCTCCAACAGTTCTCCAGAGCAAAGGATTGTCAGAAACGGAATAACTGGGAATTGGAAAGGAATCAGGGATCATTTTTAAAGGATAACAGCAAGAACAGAGTGTAGCTTCCAGGTGCTACTGAATAAAAGAAGTATTCTAGTTATTATATGTCAGGAGAAAGCATAATGCAGCAATGACAATAATTCCTATTTATAATAAAGTCTATACTAACAATTATAAAAATGGAAGGAGACATACATCTCTAAAATGCAATAAAAGAGGTACATGGGTCAAGCATGGATTCCAAGGAGAGGGCCTGGAAGTCTGCCCTTGGCTTGCAGAACAAAAGCTGAATGGCTTAGTTTGTGGCAGGAATAATATCTTCAGTGGGGGTGTGATAAAGACAAATGAAAAACTTCCTTCTTGCTGTATGTGTCTTGGAGAAAGATATTATATCATCCCAGAGATCAGTTGGCAGATTAGTGCTAGCAATACCACAGGGAGAAGAGAGTTGGTCCTCCTCTGCACTGAGAGGGCAGAAAGAACTACCATGGCCTTACGGAATTAAAACAAAGGATTATTTCCCGATTCCCTTTTCCTCTCGGGAGCTAGAAATGCAGACGGATTTATCTGACCAAGGCAAAATAAATAAACCAGAGACCCACAGAATCCCAAGTTTGGAATAGAGCATTACATTAGTTCCAGTCTCATTCTCTGAAACACTGCTCCCTGCTATGTGCAAGGCTACCCCTTGGTTCCAGTAAGGAATGAGGTTAGGGACTTTTGAGCCATGTTAGCAAGAAAGAAAACAGCTGGATATCACCATGTAACCTGAAAGGCAGAGATGGTCCCTTTCTATAAGCTCATACTCACTCCCAGGGCCCACACAGATTGGGCAGCAGCTTCCTTCAGGAATGAATTCCAGCTCCTGGTGTGGGCATGACAATGGTGGGCAGGGTTGTGGGCTGCATCTTACTTCTCCGTGAGTGCAGGAGCACACAGTGCATGGGGAAGAGACCCACTCTGTGCCATGCTATGTGTCAGGGGAAAAAAGAAAAAGAAAGTTAGTTCAAGAATATAAACTTTTGCCAGCCAAACAGAAACAGTCCTGGAGAAGGAACTCAGGAAAGGTGGAAGAAGCATCTGAAGAAGGATCTGAGCTTGCAAGCTTGAAACTTCGATTTGCAGTGCTCCAACTGCAAGACTAATTAAAAATGGACTTTTCTTTCTATTATCCCAAGATTCTGTATTTGGAAATTTCAGAAAAATGTAAAAGAAAATAAAAATGACCCCAAGCTCATCATTAAAATTTTTTTACAAATCCCAAAGAAAAATACACACACATATGTATTGACTGTGTTCTTTATAATGCTCCCCCCTACTTTTTTTGAGGTTGGGTCTCATTATGCTGCCCAGGCTTAAACTCATGGGCTCAAAAGTCCACCTACCTCAGCCTTCCCAAGTAGCTGAAACTATAGACATGCCATCACACTTGGCTTTTTTTTTCTTTTTTCTTTTTTGGTGATGCTGAGGATTAAACCCTGGACCTAGTAAATGCTAAGCACACATCCTACCACTGAGCTACAACCCTATTCCAAGATTCTATCATTTTCAGTAGTTCTGACTTTGATCTGTTTTCCTCTGACTTTTCATCTTTATTAGTTTCCATTCTCCCCATCCCTCCCGCCTTGTTCTAGGAGAATGTGTGGTAGCCAGAAGGAGGCACCTGGTTCATCCATTTCTCCCACAAACTATAGAGCATTCCCAGTGAGGGTGCTCATCATACATTCAGATAGCTCCTAACTCACTTTATAGTGGGCTACCAATCCTCAAAACCAGCATTTTCTCAGTGATCGAATAGATCTAGGTCTTGAGCTATTGTATGATTTACCAAATGCCCAAAGTTTCTAACTTAGCCAGTCTCAGGTGTGATACAGAGTGAACTGGCATGTAAAAGTCTATAAGTATATTGGCTAATTAGGGAAGTCACTGCCAGAGTAAATATTCTCAATTGTAGAATGGAATAATGGTGATCTTTCCCAAGATGTAAGGCAAATTGGTTTAATGAATAAAGTTTTCCGTTTTCCTCCTGTAATACTTTCTTAAATGTTGGAACCTGCTTCCTTTTGCCTCTGTGAAATCTAGTGTACGATGATAATTGATTCAGTAAAAATTATATATGGGCATTTATTTAAACAGCACACATTCTAGGCATCTAATCACTTAAATATAAGCTAAGGGTTACAACCATGTCATTGAGAAGGACAGACAATAAGCATCTTCTTGCTACTCCTCAACCTGGCATCCAGAAGAGTTTTTCATCTCTCTCAAACACAAAGGAGACTTGTCTTACCTAAACAAGTCAGTACTCCTTTATTCTGCAAATTGTTGCTTGGTAGAAGCATGCCAAGTCTAATATTATGGAATTATCAAAAACCTGGGCTATTACTGTAATAATGATAGTAATAAGTAGTCATAGTCATTCAGTGATTTGGGAACCCAGTCTTTGCCTTACTATCATATTACTTTCCTCCAGATAGATTTCCTAGGAGAACGAGATGGCAGAAATGAACATGAGCATGAAGTCAGTCCAACCAACGATTTTCTTGGCCACTTGCATATTTTTCAGGTTCCAGCTCAGCCCTTCCTACCTCGGGGACAGGGTTAGGTGACTTCATCTTTGTCACTCTCGGCTGCTTTTTCTGGTTTGTAAAAATGAACATGACAACATCCCCTTCACTGGGTTCTTACAAAGGTTCAATGAGGTCACCTGTTAGACAGCCAGCAAGGGGTTCAGTAGGCAGAGGGTGCTCACTTGAGATACAGCAATGGCTGCCAGAGGCTCAGGTAGAGAGGAAATGGGGACTTGTTGGCCAATGGGTGCAAACTTTCCATTATAAGGTAAACCCATTCTGGGATCTAATGTACAGAATGGGTGGTGACAGATGCATTAATTTCAGTGTGGCATCATTACACAATGTATATGTATTTTAAGTCGTCACACTGGACATCTTGAATATATCCAATTTTTACACGTCAATTACTTTAAAATTAAAAAAAAAGAAGGAGTTTAATACTCTCCTTTCTCTCCATTATATGGGTTCCCTGTCTTCCTCCATTTTTTTATACTTTTGAGCTGATTATGAATAGTAGAAATGGACATGGATGTAACAGCCAAAATCTCTCCCATCAATTTTACTTTTGCTGTAATTACACACAAAATCTCAAATTTACTATAGCATATATATAAATAGGCAAGTCCACCAACTATGGGCTAATAAACAACACAGGGCCACTGACATTTATCCTTAGAAAGGCCTAAGTGTAAAGCAAAAGAAGAACTTAAAGAAAAATTATAGATTCTGATGAGCTAAAAATTTTAGATCTGTCAGAAATACATTATAAACAAAATTAAAAGGCAAATGATAAAATGATAAAAATGTGCAATTTCTATCAATTAGAACTAGACTAATACCTAAAAGCACTTAGAAGCAATAAAAAAAGAGGAACACCTCAACTAAAATAATAACAATAATCTTATAGAAGGTTTGGCTTTATTACTTGCATAGAAATATTAGTAAACTTAAAAATTGCATAGCACTTTCAATATCAGATGTAGGAAGAGTTAAAAATCCATAATATCTAACATCGTCGAAACTATAGAGAAATAGGATTTTCCCACCCAGAGCCTTCTCTCACTATAGCACCAGGAATAACACAACCAGGTGGGGCACAACCAAGGTAATCACTCTCAAGAAGAGACTGCACTGTCTGTGAGATTCCCAGTGGGCCCATCACTAGATGCAGACAATTTAAAGTGGAATTTTAATGAGGATAGGGGTTGCAGCTTCAATACCCAAAATCTTTAGCTGCTCTGACCTATTAATTTACATTTAGACACTTTGACCTACTAATTTGACTTAAAAAGTCACCTGAAGAAAATGATCAAAGATATACAAAAAGGCCTAAATTCAAAGACGCCCATATTGTTTTTGATAGTGAAATTGGAAATATTTTAGTGAAAACTGAAAAGCTACCCAAATGCCTAACAATACGGAATAACATTCTCCTAGAGTAAGCTAGGGATCTATTTGTAATATAATGCCATGTAAAAAGGCAGGACATAAACCACACACAGAGCATAATTCCAATTATTTGTTGTTGTTGTGAGGTGCCGTTGAGTCGGTATCGGACTCATAGCGACCCTCATAGGGTTTTCAATGGCTGAGTGCTTCGGGATTGCCTTGGGAGTGGATTGCCAGGCCCTTCTCCCATTTTTGCGGTGCTGGGAGTTGAACTCCAGACCTCAGAGACTGCAGTGCACTGCTCTACCCACTGAGCTTAAATCCCAGCCCAATTCCAATTATGGTAAATCATATATCTGTATATAGTCTCTCTCCCCCCCAACTCATTCTCTCTTCCTCCCACACACCTTCTCTCTCTTCTGCCATTCTCCCCAATCCCCTGCCCACAACCAGCAAAAAACCAAGAGAATATTAACGGTGGTCTTCAGAGTATTGGGATTACTTGTGGAATTTTTTTTTCTGCTTGCTCATTTTTCTATTTCCTAATTTTTGCCAATGAACTATTTTATTTTTGCCATCACAAATCAAATCACAATTTAAAAATCTAACAAACCATTTATATATCTAAAAGTCAAATTTGAAGACTACATTAAGAAATTTGAAGTGAGCTACTTTTATTAAAAGTTAGGAGACAACTTCTATTTAGCTCATTAAAACAATAGCTGGGTTTTGTTGCCACTAAAAATCAATATTCTTGTTTCTAAAACATTTGTAATCACACCACCTTTCAGACAGAGACCACAAAAATTAACTATAATAACAACCTGCCAATCACCAAGGTTTTTCATCTATAAAATGAAAGGGTTATGTTAGCTAAGCTCTCCAGTACCTCCGAGCTCTGTGATCATGTGAATCTGTTATCTAACTCAAGAGACATAAAATTAAGCAATGGATTCTCCCTTCACTATAAGCTTGAAAATTATGGGAATAACAAAGAGCATTCAGGAGGGAGACTCCATTGCTTTGAGGTCAAAGCCACAGAGACAGCTCCATATAAAGATCCTAAATAAGCAGCATAATGAAAGGGAATTATTACTCTTTCATCTCTTGAGGGGACAAGCCACATGTGTCCCCTCCATTTTTGTTTGCTTCCCCAGTTCAGAGGATTGATAATACATGCAAAGCACCCAGCCTGGAGATGCAGGGGTTCAGCACATGCTGAATTTTATTTATACATTTGTAAATAATTTCATAGTGTTCTCCAAACCCATTTGCAAAAGCATTATTTTTGATAAACACTGAGGCAGTCAAGAGAGCTTTGTAAAGTCAAGGAATAACAAATGCACAAAGCAATGCTCCCACAAGACCCAGTTTTAGCTGTGCCATCTGAATCTCATTAATACCATTTTGAAAATTTGAGATTTTTGACACTGGGCAAAAGCAAATTCTACTGGCATCTTAAATATATTCTTCTGCATAGTAAACTAACAAGTTAACTCGAGTGTTGACACAAGTCCAAAAGAAAGATAAGGTTTTAAAGCATTTGCCTGGCTTACTGACAGAACAAAAAAAAAATTTTTTTCTTCACATAATTTGTTCATGTTATGAAGTTATAAATCCCGAATACTAAATATCTGGGAATGTTCAGTGCATATTATAATTACATCTTCTACTCTGAGGAGAACAAGGCTGAATTCAATATTCATTTACTACCTTCTACACATAAATTAGTTCTCCTTTAGCCTTACAGACAGGCAAAATAAGCAGCCCTCTCCCTGGCATCTCCTCTACTCAAGAGGGTTCACACAAGGCCAATACCACTTGCCATCTTTAGACTTGAGACTTACCATGATCGGGTACTGGGATTAATTTAGTAAAGAGGGAAAAAGGGGGATTAATAGTGCATTCCTCTCCCATTCATGAGGTGAATTTATGAGGAGGAACAAATAGGA
Organism: Pedetes capensis; assembly: GCA_007922755.1. Classification (NCBI taxonomy): domain Eukaryota; kingdom Metazoa; phylum Chordata; class Mammalia; order Rodentia; family Pedetidae; genus Pedetes; species Pedetes capensis. Next base: position 26,538 of record VMDO01002916.1, on the reverse strand, counting down.
AAAAAAACATTCAAACACTTTAGAAAAACACATTTGAGGCTTGTCTCCCTGGCTGGTTGGCAAGGTTGGCATGGATCTCAAAGTGAATTTGAAGGGACAGTATTGGGATATTTATAGATGAAACAGTCTTCCTAAATCCTGACTATAATAAAGACACACTACACCCCAAAATAGCCCACAGCTGCACCACTGTGGTATCCAATCCCATCAGATCTCAGAAGCAAAGAAGGGTCTGGCCTGGTTAGTACTTGGATGGGAGACTACCTTGGAACACTAGTGCTGTAGGCTTGGGAGACAGACCTGGCAACCCACTCCTAAAACACAATCAGCCATTGAAAACACTATGAATAGGAGAGAAGCAGTAACAATAATAGTGTTTCGCCTGTTGTATGTAAGGTCGCTATGAATCAGACACCAACTCCATGACATCTAACAACAACAACACTCCCAAATAACCTGGAGTCAGACAAAAATGCTCAAATGTTTTCCTTATTCCAGGGAAGATCCTAAAGCTTGTCCTGACTTGATGGTGCCAGGTGTACATGCTGCCGCCTTCTCCGCACATAGCTGTTGTCATTGTTAGGCATTGTTGAGTTGGGTCCAACTCATAGCACCCTATGTACAACAGAAAGAAACACTCGCTGACACTATGCCACACCTGCACTATGTCAGTGCTTCTCTGCTATTCATAAAGTTCTCAATGGCTGAACACTCCAAGATTGTTTCAGGAGTAGGCTTTCAGGTCCTTCTCCTGCTTTTGTTGTGCTGGTGCTTGAACCTGGGGCCTCAGAGAATGCAGAGCAACACTCTACCAACTGAGCTAAACCCCAGCCCCTCCATAAGTAGAAGCATCCTCTATTGAGGTTCAGTTTGATTTGAAGGAAGGGGGACTTTTCATGCAGCCTTGAGCTTGATCCATCTTTGATTTCCTTTGGCTTGAACCATATCCACTGGGGACAGCATTACTTCAGCTGATTTCCCTCCTGCCACACCCAGGCTATCTGAAAACCTCTGTTAAATCTGTCCCTTAATGCCAAGCTTCCACTTCAGATCACCATGCCAGAGTTCTTAAAATGCCAGGCTATTTTATTGCTGTTGGGAGAGCCTTCATAACCTACCCTATGAGATGCAAGCCAGAGGCCAAATATAGAGGATTACTGCTGCTCAGAGGGAGAGGAAAGTACTCTGGAAACCACTTCCCAAACAAGCTGAAGGGCAAAAAAAGGAAAGGCCATGAGATTCAGGAAAAAACCTAGTGATGCAAGTGATAAGGCCAGACTCAGACCAAACCAGAAAAGGTAATTTAACCCACTCAAGAAAAGAAAGAATACCATGAAGGATTTGGTGAGAATCTACAGGATGAGAAGAAAGCAGGGGAGGGAGAATGAGAAGACAATGAAAAATAATTTTAAGGCTAAAAATTAAAATATTTTGTCTTAACTTCAAACAAAAATCAATCTTCAGCTCTATTTTGAAGAGGCAGACCATGAGAGATTCCCTCCAAAGCTACAGTTTTGAAATTCAGCCTTCTTTTCAGTTAAGTTAGGTACCAGAAGTATAATTGTAACATTTTCTGAGGGCATGAGTTTTAAAAGTGCCTATGGTAAAACAATGCTTGGGCATGTTCTTGTCAAGTGGAGAGCTTTCTGAGCAATGTCTGGTTGCAGAAGGTCAGACAGGGAGAAGAAGCACAAAGAGGACTTTCTAACCTCCCAGCAAAAGTAGGAGGCCAAGAGGATTTCTAACCAACCCGTGGCATATCTGTGGCTTGGGATCTGCCCTGCCACACAGCTCAGTGACCAACATGCCCTCGGGAAGAGAACATGGAGAAAGTAGTGAAAGGATTTCTAAATTGCCTGAGTATTTCACTCACCAGTGTGAGCGCTTACTTTGGGAAAAGATTAGTGCCAAGTGCCAGGTTAGGTATGAGGCAGAGAAAGAGATTATAAAGATATTGAAACTATTGTCATTGTTCTCAGGCATCTTAAATCAAGATAAAAAGATTGCCTATGTGCACAAATAAAATGCAAGGAAACAACTGGGAAGTGTCATTCTGTACATCCAAAGACTTACCGAATTCTGACTGTACACGTCCCTGGTGCAAAATCGTATTTGAGATGCCAGATTTTTTGTTGTTGCTTTGTTTTTGTTTTTTCCCCAGCTCCTAACCTTATTTTGGCTCCTAATAGCTCCTGCATTTGAAAGATTCAGATGGGGTTTCCACCTTGAACGATGCACTTATCCCAGTCATTATGAACTGGCACTGATCCCATCACCAAACAGCCCTGAAGCACCTTCCATCTCGCTGGGATCCTCTGTAGCAGTTAAAGGTGACACCACCCTACAGAGCACAGACTGGATGGGGCAGCACACAGTGGTGGGTAGTATGAAGACATTTGCAGCACAGATCCTGCTCAGATGTCCCTCAGCAACAGATTGTGCAGAAGTAAAAGAGTGGCTTCCTCATGTAATGAACAGACAATGGCCCAGGGAAGATGATCTGGTCCCACGGGGACACGAGTACTGGAGTTACTGAGTTTTAGGTACACATGACTGAATAGCAGCCAAGAATAGACAGATCAGATCCTGCTGACCTATGCTCTCTCCTGAATAAGTGGAGACACGAACTGGGGGAAAGTTTTATATCGGGGGAAGATGAGGATTAAAGCAAAAAGCCTCTCTTGATCACACTCAATGTTACCTGGGGCCTCCTGGTAACATTTAAGTAGCAGGGGAGTTGAACTATTTTACAATTTCTACTGTCTGTAAACCTTGCAATGGTGATTTTTAGTCAGTATTTAATATATCTAATCCTAAAGGATTTGCAATGAGAAAATATAATTAAAAAACTTTTTCAGGATAGATTTCTAGTACTGTGGCTCTTAATGGGAGTTCATAATCACTCTGTCTTCCAGGGAAAATTTTGCCATGTCTCCAGACATTTCTGGTTGTCATGACTGAAGTTTGTGACTAGCATCTAGTGAGGAGAGTCCAGGAATGCTGCTAAATATCTGACAATGCACAGGACAGTCCCACAACAAAGCCTAAAATGTGGATAGTACTGAAATTGAGAAACCACTGTAATGGAGAGAGCCCTGAATTATGAGTCAGAATACAAAGATTCTAGGCCAGATTGTACAGTTTATTAGTAACATGACATTGGCAAGAACCTTGAGATCTTTGCAGTTGAGTTTTAACATGGTAGTAATATTATCTGCTCTACTCACCAGCTCAGGGGTGTTTATAAGTATCAAATGAAAACTAGTATACAAAAGGAAGGTGGTACTTTATTCCTCAATAGCACAACTTCTTCAACGTCCACATTCTAAGGCTATTCTTTATACAGACACAAATTCAATCTACAAATATTTACATAGAGCCTATGAAATAAATAAGAGGGCTTTCATCTGATCATCTGAGTCAAGAAACTTAAATAAATGCCCACAGAAAGTCAAATGAGCATCAGGTTCACTGTAGTACAGGCAAAGAAAACTTCTCCTGTCAACCCAAGTTTAATATTCAGCTTTCTCTTGTCAATGATCCATAGACAGAGAATGAGCCTTGGGTCAGAGAACACTTACCTCATGGATTTCCTCTTCGTGGCGGCATGACCCAGGAGCCCTCAGGACACATTCTGGGCAGCACTGGTTGGCGGCTATTTGGAGAACTTCTCCCTGAGCATTTAAAAACAGCTCAGTGTGAAACAACAGCAAATAGGTCACATGGTTTATCACACCCCAAATATCTTATATCACTACATCTCATGAGTTTCCACAGGGGACAACGATACACTGGACAAACTGAATAAACTAACAAAAAGGATTCTATTAAGAAGTGCTTCTATGAAAGTAATTTCCCTGAAAAAAAAATCTCTACATCTTTTCATATGTAATAAAGTGAAGAATTATTTTCACTAGAAATTCTCTACATGAGAAAAGGAATTAGGGGGCAGAAGAACTATGTGATGGCTATTGTTAATTGTCAACCTGATTACATTGAGAAGTGCCTAAATTAGTAAAGCACACTTCTGGAGGTGTCTGTGATGGCATTTCCAGACACAATTAGATCTTTAGGGATCTGATCTAATGAATGGTTTAATCCCTTGACAGATTCATAATATAATCGCATGATTGGGAGGTGGTAAGAAGTAGGAAGTGGGGCCTAGCTAAAGGAAGTAGGTCACTGGGGGCATATCTTTGGGAGCCATGTTTTGCCCTGCCTCTTGTTCTATTATTTTCTCTGCTTCTTGTCTGCCATCATGTGAACTGCTCTGCTCTGCTACATGCTCCCCACCATGATGGGCTGGCACCTCTGAAACCATGAGTCAAAAGAAGGCTTCACTTTTGTGCTACATATTCTGTCACAATGATAAGAAAAGTTGTTGTTGTTAGGGGCTGTCCAGTCATGTCTGACTCATAGAGACCCGCACAGGGTTTTCAATGGCTGATTGTTTTGGGATTGCCTCAGGAGTGGATTGCCATGTCCTTCTCCCAGTTTTACAGTGCTGGGAATTGAACCTGGGACCTCAGGGACTGCAGAGTGGTGTTCTACCAACTAAGCTAAATCCTAGCCTGATAAGAAAAGTAACTAATACAAGCTATACTTCCCCAAGTGTTCATTTCTCCCTGTTGGAAAGAGAAAGAAGGTGCTGGTGTATGGGAGATGGCCACAGAGCTGGCAAATATTGAGGTTTCTTAGTGAGAATTAATGCAACCAGCATGGGGAGCTGAGGTTCTGAGGTTCACTTCTACCTGGGAAGCAGAGTGACAAGGCACACAGTGGCAGGAGGTTGAAGGACAAAGTTTTGACAAGAAGTTGCACTGTCATGGAGGTAGAACACATGTGTTATGGGGATCTAGGTAGAATTCCTGGGCTCCAATAAAGATCCATATTGTTTTTCCAGACTTCTGTATTGCAGTTCTTGATACTCTCAAAAGAATGAGTTATCACTTGATACCTCAGGATTTATTGGGAATTTATCCTATGTTAAATAATATTTGTCACTTTGAAGAATCTGTTTAAGGGTTATTAAAAATTTAGGGGCTGGGGTGTAGCTCAGTCGTAGAGTGCAGGTCTAGCATGTGTGAGGCCATGGGTTCCATCCCCAGCACCATGGGGGGCAGGACTATCTATCTATCTATCTATCTATCTATCTATCCATCTAAAATCTTTTATCTTAGCATTTCATCAAGTCTACCCAAGAAGGAATGAGTCATCCACAGGATATATGTCTACAAAGAAGCCGAACAGTAGCATGGAAAAACAAAAAAAGATGTGCGTGTGGCGGGGAGGGGAGGTAGGAGAGAGAGACAGAATGTTTCATTTGTTATTTTTGGTTGCTTCCATTAAAAGCATATATACCTACAACAGATTTCTCAGTTCATATAGCTATATCCAAAAGAGTAGAAGGGAAATAAGACTAAAATTTTATAGTTGTTAACCCACTAACCAGATAACCACATCAATAACGGCAACCACCAAATTCTCCTCATTTGCTTGATAAAGAACAAAAGTTATATGACATGGGATTTTATAAATTACTCATGCTATGCAACATTAGTAATTTTTCATTAAAGTGCCCTCTAAACCCAAAGAGAAAACTAATTTTAATTTCCGCTAAGATGGCAACTAGCATAATTTTCACTAAGAATTTCATACAGATAGGAAATTAGATAACCCAATTGCTCACATTCTAACATGAAAGCAGAGAGCCAGGGAAAAACTCAGGTAGAACAAAATCTTCAAGGGATGTTTATGCTTCCAAATTCATTTTCATTGTTTCATATAGTAACTAATTTTCAGATTTGGTTCTCAAAAACTCATTTCAAAAATATAATATTCTTTATTTGTGAGTGGAAGTAGGGGTGGAAGAGGATGGTCCCCAACTTGGGTCTATCAATTAAACTTCTGGAGGACATGACAGTGATGAGCTAAAGGAGGAAAACAGAATGTTGCAAGTGGGTGCCTGGAGAATAAGAAGAAAATTCTTTTCCCCTGCCCATGCAACTATGCACAGCTTGGTGAGCTATGTTGTTAGGTGTCCTTGAGTTGGGTACAACTTAGAGCATCCCTCAGAGGGTTTTCAATGGCTGATTATTTGGGGATTGCTTCAGGAGTAGATTGCCATGTCATTCTCCCATTTTTGCAGTGCTGGAGATCAAACCCAGGTTCTCAGAGACTATAGAGCACCACTCTACCAACAGAGCTAACCCCTCCAAAATGCGCAGGTCTACTGTTCTTCCAGCCTTTGCATTGGAAAGTGCCCATACAGATAAGAAATACCAGGGAAGACTGCAATGGAGTTGGAAAGATGACTTGCTTAGGTTCTAGAAAAATCAACTAACAATAATAATGATGGTAATTTGATAATTATAGCTAACATTTATTGAGTGCTTATAATAGCCTAGGTATAGTAGTCTCCCCTTTTTACAAGTGATATAGTCCAAGACCCCAAATAGGTATCTGAAACACCAAAGAGTACCAAGCCCTTTGTATACTTTGTTTTTTCCTTATGCATACATACCTATAATAAAATTTATGAATTAGGACCAGTAAAATTAACAATAATAGCTAATAACAAAATAGAACAAATATAATAATATGCTGTCACAAAAGTTATACAACTGTGGTCGAGGTCTCTCTCTACCTGTCTCACTCTGTTTCTCAAAATACCTTACTGTTCTGTAGATCTTAGGACCCTCAGCATTCAAATTTTTTTCTTTCCATATTTGTTGTTGCTGTTGTTGTTAGGTGCCATCAAGTCGGTATCCGACTCATAGCAACCCTCTGTACAACAGGGGCAACACTATTGTCAGTGCTTCTTTGCTGTTCATAGGGTTTTCAATGGCAGATTGATTTTTGGGAGGGGGTTGCCAGGTCCTTCTCCTAAGCCTACAGCTTCTGGTGTTCCCAGGCAGTCTCCCATCCAGGTACTAACCAGGCCTGACCCTGCTTAGCTTCTGAGATCTGACGGGATCAGATGCCACAGGGCTACAGCTGCAGTCTTTCTATATTTAGTCAAGAAATTTCACCCTTTCACTTAAAGGAAATGCTTTGAGGCTTCTCTATAGCATACCTGAATTGCCAGCATCACTACTATTTTGCTTTGGAATAATTTTGAAGTAAAATAATGGTTACTTGAAGAGAAATATTAAATTAAATAAATATTAATAAATATGAATTTAATAAATATTGAGACAGTCAATCTGGTAATGAGATGGCTATTAAATGACTTATGGTAGGGTAGCATATACAGCATGGAGATACTAGAAATGGGAGGATTCAAGCCCTGGGCAAGATGAAACGGAATAGTGTAAGATTTCACTACACCACTGAGAATGTTGTACAAATAAAAACTTATGAATTATTTATTTCTAGAATTTTCCAGTTAATATTATTTTCAGACCATGGTTGACAAAGAAAAAGAGGAGCAGGGTGAGATGGCTCACGCCTATGATCCCAGCAACTCAGGAGGCAGAGGCAAGAGGATCCCAACTTCAAAACCAGAGGTGGTCTGCGTAATTTAGCAAAACCCTGTCTCAAAAAGGTAAAAAATGGGCTGAAAGTGCCGCTCAGCAGTATAGCACTTGCAAAGCATGTAAAACAAGGCCTTGGGTTCAACCCCCAATACTGCAAAAATAACAACAACAACAATAATAATAATAATAATACAGAAAACAATGGGGAACTACTGTACTAAGCATATATATGTATGTGCATGTGTATTATATATACTAGGATGTCAAAAATGTATATACACTTAAGAGATGTATCACTTTTCAGAGTTGAATTACATTACAGTATCAATGTGTAGTTTGATGTTCATGTGCATGTGAGACAGGAGTTAGGAGAACAGGCATATGAGGTGTTCTTGAAACAGCAAAACGGAAAGTTTTTGGCCCAAGATATGTGTACATTTTTTGCGCCATCTGTATATATTAGTTATATATATATGTTGTTTATGTGTACACATGGTTTAATTCTCATAATTTTACTAGGTTAAAACTATTTGCTGATCATTCCTTCATATTCATTCATTGAAGCCTTAGCATTCGAATCTCTCAATTTAAGCAATCCTCACCTCTGCTTCTCTGGAGAGCCCTAAGGCTATGGTCAACCTTGGAACTTACACATACTCTAAACTGCTATATATCAGAAGTCTTCAACTTTCTGAACCTGAGCCTCCTAATGTTTAGCGTGCTCGCTCACGCTCTCTCTCTCTCTCTCTCTCCCCCTCACTTCTACTCATCCTATTTTCTTCTACTCATCCTATTTTCTTTCACTTCCCACATTTTCTCTCCTCTTCATTAGTATGGCAAAACCCCAGTCCTGGATCTATCCATCAGCATGTCTTTTCCTCTTTTATACTTGACCCATTGCTGAGAAAATCATTTCACCATGCAGCTTAGAAACGCCATAGGTTCATGATCTCCTTTCCAGTAACATTTTCTACACACAAATTTTTTGTCTGACCTTGGTCAGTCCCTTTCTCCTCTCAGTCACAACTTCTAAGTCTCTACCCTCTTATAATGCCCAACTGAATCACAAAGTCTTTAGAAAGAAAGCTCATTAGTCATGAACTCCAATAGCATCCTGTCCATTCCCTTACAAATTTTACTGTATGTGTATCTACCCATGGCTTTTACATTTCATTCCTGGAGAACAAAGTGCTTTCCCCACCCCAACCCACACTTGTCCTGTGCTCTGGACCCCACACTCTGTTCTTCTCCATAAACCACTCTCTATTTTATTGATTCTGTCTCTCTGTCTCGCTTCCCTCCTACCTCTCTCATACCTTCAACTTCGCTCTCTAGTCTGGGCTACTTCCCTTTCCCTCCTAAAATGATCATGCCTGTCTCATGGTAATAAAAAAAAAAGCTCTATCAAAACTAAAATATAAAACGAAGCAAAATGTTCTTTACTTCTTTGGGTCATTCTACAAATAGTGACAGAGCTCCTTCTGGGTGCTACATGCTATATTATTTGATGGGCTGATTTCAAGGAGGGATGGAGGAAGAAGCAGACAGATAACCAGGCATTTTCCACTATTGTCAAGGGATATAAAAAGGATAAGTACAAAATGCCGTGGCAGCACACAGGAAGACTCCATGGCTAGGGATGAGGAGGTTCAAAGAAACCTCCAAGATATAATGCTGTATATTGAACACTACATTTCTCCACTGTCAGTCAAACTTTGAATGAGTGAGTCTTGACCTGGCCTTCTTTTCCCCACTTGCCATTAGTTCCTCAAAACCACAATACAGCTTTCACTCTACTCTATGAACTTACATGTTTCCAAACACAATTCACACTGAATTTTCCCATCTAGTCCCTTAACTGTGTTCAACATTGTTAATACAAACTCCTCCTGAAAACCCTCTATTCTCCTGCAACCAGAAAACCGCTCTCTTTCTTGACCATTTGTTCTGGACAATTTTGACTATTGACTTGATTGGACTAACCTAGGAGGTTAGTAAAGCATACCTCTGGGTGTGTCTATGAGAGCATTTCTACACACTATTAGATCAGAGGCTTTGACCTAATGAATGCATTAATCCCTTAATAGATTCATAATATGATGGTGTTATTGGGATGTGGTAAAAAGTGGGAGATTGGGACAAATTGGAGGAAGTAGGTCCCTGGGGATGTGTCCTTGGGGGCTATATCATGTCCTGCCTCTTCTTGTATTCCCCTTTCTCTGCTTCCTGGCCAAAGAATGTTCTGCCCAAGACCATAAGGCCAAATGACCATGGACTGAACCCTCTGAAACTGTGAGCCAAAATAGCTCTTTCCTCCATTAAGTTGTTTCTGCCAGATATTTTGTCACAGTGATGAAAGAAGTAACTAACACACCATTATTTACCTCTTACCTCTTTGACCTTGTTTTATTAATTTTCTTAAATTCTCTCTCTTATGTATACCTCTCCTTAAATGACTAAGTTCCCCAAGTTCCATTTTTAGTCTTACACTTTTTTCTCACATAATTCCTTTGGATAAGTCCATTAATTCTAAAGATTTACTCTACTGTCTATATGCTGATGACATCCACATTATATCTCCAGCTCTGTCTTCCCTGAGATTTAGTCTCATATATCCTGCTGTCTTTTTGACCTATTCACCTAGCTCTTCTTGGACACTTCAAAGTTAACATGTCCTACACTGAAATAATTGTTTTCCCCAATAGGCAACATGTCCATACATCTATCTATCTATCTATCTATCTATGCACACACACATAAATATACATATATATACACACATGCACACACACACACATATACATGTTGTTGTTGTTGTTGTTGTTGTTAGGTGCCATTGAGTTGTCTAACTCATAGCGACCCTCATAGGGTTTTCAATGGCTAATTGTTTTGGGATTGCCTCAGGAGTGGATTGCCATGTCCTCCCATTTTTGCAGTGCTGGGACTAGAACTCAGGACCTCAGAGACTGCAGAGCAGCACTCTACCAATTGAGCTAAATCCCAGTGCACACAGATATATATGGATATATACAAATACATATATGTGTTGGTGACTCATTAAACCATAAATATGGAAGTCACTTCTCCTTTTTCTTTCCCCCATCTTTCTACCTTCATCCAGTTCTGCTGATTTATTGAACTTGCCCTTTCCTCTTGATCCCAACACTACTAGTGCTCTAATTTAGATACTCATCCTCTCATCTGGATTATTCTCATAGCCTCTGAACAGATCTTCTTGTTTCTAATATTGTGCATTATCTTTGAATAAATAGAGATCTTTCTAAAAAGAAAGCTGGCTACTTCATTCCTATTCCTGAAAACTTCATTTGTATTCTATCATCTTAAAAATCAAATTCTAAGCTACATAGTACAGCCTGCAAACTTCTATATAACCTTCAGCTTACTAACTCTCTAACCTCATCTCTTATTTGTTCATTCAGTCAGTCAAAAATATTTGCCTAGTACCTATCATGTATCAGAAGTGATTGCATGTGTTGAAGATACACAGTGAATAGAAGAGACAATAAACAAGAAATATCAGTAAAAATGTATAAAATGTCAGATAGTAGTTAATGCCAAGAAAAAAACAAAGATGGAAGAGGGATGCAAAATATGTGGTAGGTGGTAGAGAGTTTTGATTTTAAATAGAATGATAGTCAGGCAAGACTTAAAGAAAGGAAAGGATTAAGTCATATATATAAATAGATTTTATAAATATGTTTATACACAAATACATATGTAATATGTATACACATAGACATACACATATATGTACACACATACACACACACCAGGTATACTTCTGCCATAGGGCCTTTTCACTTTGGTATTCTCTCTGAAATTGTTAGAAAACATTAGGATAAAACCAGGACCTTATTACCATTAGATAGTATAAAGATTAATTATTGGGAGAGGGACTAGAAAAATAAACTGTGCTTGTGAAATTGACAGGATGCTTTTCAAGGAAATTGGTCTTTCTCTCAGGAGTTTAAAGCATTCAAATTTAAAATTTAAGCTTTTTTAATATATTGACTTTAAAAAGAAAAGAGCTTCTAGAAAAAACATTCTGACAGAATAGGTGTATGGTCAGAAAAAAAATTGAAAACTTTGAACATAAGAGAGAAAGCATCATTCATATACTTGGTCTAATACAAGGAGATTTTCAAGTCAGGAACTCTCTGGCTTCCTATGGATTTCACTAACAGCACAATAATACAATCAGCAGCAGACCCAAGTGATATTTCTAGAAAATCATCTTCAAGAAGTCAATCTTGATATTCAATCCATTCAATGGTGTGCAATTGTTGTGATTAGTATCAATAGATTTGGTATCTGTCAGACCCAGTGTAAAATCTCTGGGCAGTAGTTTATTAATTTTGCTATTCTGGTTAATTGCTTAAAATCTCCAGGCTTCATTTTTCTTACCTATAAAGTGGGACTAAAGATTCTAACCCCCATCATTAAATGGAATGACATTTGTAAAACCTTTATCCAGGTGCCTTGTCTAGAATAAATGTCCAATAAATGGAACTAGGTCATTCTTAGATATGGTATATTAAAATTCTCTAGTGCATTTCATAGAACTTCCAGTTAAGAAATTGGGATAAATGTCAAAAATGAATGATCAAAAAATGCAAACTCCTGACTCTTCCCTATGTCAAGGATACCACTGGGATGCCATACCTTCTCAAGGGCACACTTAGGGTTTCTGCAGACAACAGGTTTGCAAATAACAACATCACCAAGGCAATGGCAGTTCTGGCATGAATCAGGTTTCCAAACTGTAGCATCCTGCAAAGAAGCAGAACCTCTGTGTTAAAAACTGATCAGTCAAGGTCTGAGCTCACAAAAGCAGCACCATCAATATAGCCCCACATCCTGAGCAATTAAAAGGCAAAGGAAAGTCACGGGCACACACACAGTACTTGCTGGGCACTGATTAAACCCCAAGTGGCAATAAAAGCAGTATAATCCATTTCACAATAGTCAAGCCACGTAGCCAAAGACAAGGACATTCAGCAGAGAGCTGTCGATACCAAGAGTAAAAATCATTGATTGGCCTGAAACCTCAGGAGGACACGCTGCTCCCTGACTTATGGTTTCTTTTTGCTGTTAACTAGCAGAAACCATCTGAGCAGGTTTAACGGAAAATGACACTTTAGCTACATTAACCAGCATCCAAAAAGCAGTATTTGCTGCTAGATACTAAAAGCACCACAGACTTCACTTTATAGCTCTCTGCTACTTCACACTCCATCACTCATCTGAGACAAGAAGGATGTGAATAATTGAATTTTTAAAGACATATCCACTAACATATATGAATTGAGTGGTGATTATGTGCCCAGTTGTGTGCTAGGCATATTTGGGGTCCTAATGAAGCCTAAGCTATGGGTACCATCCATAAGGATCTCACAAGTTATCTTGGATCATGAATAGAAGGGAATTAAGTAAACATAAATTGATGATGCTATGCCATTACTCAGCAAATAGAAAGTAAAATAATGGTCATGAACAATAAAGTGAATCTAGGCTCAATTAAAAGTCTCAGAAATTTCTTTCTTATTTTTTACCTTTCATTATGCTGAATCCATATTTCAGTCATGCTCATTTTGAAGTACTTTTAGTCCAACTCTCTCAGAGATTCCACAGAGACTTATTTCTGGCCATTGAAAAGCACTTTGATGACTTTGAATTAAAACAATAAGGATATCATAGGCTGTACTGAAATCCATTTTCCCAGGGATTTGCTAATCTACATTCTCATTCTATTTGGGTTGAAAATAGCCATTGATACTGTTCAGCTGAGTTTTAAACATGAAGCCTTGTTAAAAATGCTAATTCTGTTATTCTCTGCTTTAAAACTATTCTGTGGTTCATCTTTACCTCCAATGTTGTTGTTGTTGTTGTTAGGTGCCGTCGAGTTGGTATCTGACTCATAGCGACCTTCACAGGGTTTTCAATGGCTGACTGTTTCGGGATTGCCCAGGGAGTGGATTGCCAGGTCCTTCTCCCATTTTTTGTGGTGCTAGGAATTGAACTCGGGACCTCAGAGACTGCAGCTCAGCGCTCTACCAACTGAGCTAAATCCCAGCCCCTTACCTCCAATGGGATATCCTATAATCTAGCCTTACCTATCCCCCTGGGCTTGCTGAATTTCACCATCCCAAGGTTTCCATACAGCCTCATAACAAGTAGGTCAAGCTATTGGACAGCCCCAGCTTCCCTTTATTTGATCTCACATCTCACTCTCTTCCTGGCATCTGTTCTCTTCTCTGAATTCTCCATAGAGTTTGCAAACCAACACTCTTCTTCCAAGCCTCCACCTTGGATATGAATCATTCTTAACCCTTAACCCCTACGTGAATATAGCTCCTCACTACTCTTCTGTGAACCTCTGTTTTAAATACACTGTGACACCTTATAGCACTCATTTAAGTGCCAGTTACTCTTGCCAGACCAGACTATAAGATTCCTGAAGCACAAAATGTCATTGGAAACAAAAACAAACAAACAAAAACAAACAAAAACTCACATATTAACAGCTCCTAAGTTGCTTAACAGAGGTTTTTTTCCTTCTTTATAAACTTTCTCATTCTCTTTTTCCTTAGTCAACCAATCATAGTAGTACTAAATACTTCAAAGAGGAGTAAGAGAAGTTTCTAAGCTCCTGATAGAGTCATGGTAACACGAGCATTTGACTTGAGCTGGGATGAGCTGAGAAACGGGTGGATGCTGGAGATGTACTTCAACAGACAATGGCAGAAAACCAATATGATGGTTAATGATATGTGCCAACTTGACTAGGCTACAATGCTCACTTGTTTAGTCAAATATTAATATAGATGATGCTGTGAAGACACAGATGATCCTCAACTTATGATTTTTGTTGTTTTAGAGTGGTACAAAAGATACACATTCAGTAGAAATTGTAATTTGAATTTTAGATTTTGATCTTTTTCTGGCTTAGCAATATGTAGTATGATGCTCTCTTGCAGTGCTGGGCAGGGGCAGAAAGCCACAGCTCCTAGTCAGCCATACTATTACCAGGGTGAACAAACAACACTTTACAGTGTACTGCACTGCTGTGAAGGCCTGCAGCCATACCACTATGGTGTCTGATCCCATCAGATCTCAGAAGCTAAGCAGGGTCCGGCCTGGTTAGTACTGGGATGGGAGACCACCTGGGAACACCAGGGGCTGTAAGCTTGGGAAGAGGACCTGGCAAACCATGCCCAAAAAACAATCATCCATTGAAAACACTATGAATAGCAGAGAAGCACTAACAATACTGTTTTGCCTGTTGTATATAGGGTCACTATGAGTCAGACATCAACTCAGTCACATCTAACAACAACAACAACAACATGCTGCAATGATGTTCAGTAGGCTAATCGTATTAAATGCATTTTTACTTATATTTCTTACTTACAATTGATCAACCCATTGAAAATGTTAGAGCATCTGCAGTTTATAGAGGAGACTAACATGTACCATCAACTGACATTTAAATGATAGAGATTACCTTCCATAAGGTAAGTGGGTCTCATCCAATCAGGTGATAGCCTATAGTTCTCTTGGAGAAGCAGGACTTAGCTTTAAGACTATAGCATGGAAATTCTGCCAGAGTGTCTAGTCTTCTGACCTGCCCTATAGATTTTTATCTGGTCACTCCCCAAAATTTCATGAGCCAATTCATTAAAATAAACTTCTCTTTCTCCAATTGGTTCTGTCTCTCTATAGAACTATGACAAATAGACTGATGTGGTACAGATTTACATTGATATGCACAACATTTCTAAGCAAAAAGTGAAGTTATCTTTTTGGGTCAGGAAAGGCTATAGCCATCTCCTCTTAGAAGATGTGCTTCAAACAAAGGGGCCTCTACAAAGCCATTTGTGAAATATAAAATATATCTAAGGTGAAATTACATTCCCAGTACCTGAATTACAAATTCTGAATCAAAGCAAATGAATGCCAGAACGTGGCTTGAAATACCTATGAATTTATCTTTATTGTTATAGCACATTCTTCATCACTGGCAATATTATGACAACTACAATCTACTCCTAACCCAAAGAACAATGATAAGAAAGTGAAGAAAAACAAATTTCATTTCCAAGCACGATGTAATATATGTTTCCTGCTGATTTCAAGAAAACAATCTCAGTTTCAAGATATGTTGTTGTTGTTGTTAGGTGCCGTCGAGTCAGTATCCGACTCATAGCGACCCTCTGTACAACAGGGGAAACACTATTCTCAGTGCTTCTTTGCTGTTCATAGGGTTTTCAATGGCAGATTGATTTTTGGGAGGGGGTTGCCAGGTCCTTCTCCCAAGCCTACAGCTTCTGGTGTTCCCAGGTGGTCTCCCATCCAGGTACTAACCAGGCCCGACCCTGCTTAGCTTCCGAGATCTGACGCTATCAGATGCCACAGGGCTATGGCTGCAGGCAATAGCAGACCCCTCTTACTTTGTTGTTGCTGTTGTTAGGTGCTCTCGAGTTGGTATCCGACTCATAGCGACCCTCTGTACAACAGGGGAAACACTACTGTCAGTGCTTCTCTGCTGTTCATAGGGTTTTCAATGGCAGATTGATTTTTGGGAGGGGGTTGTCAGGTCCTTCTCCCAAGCCTACAGCTTCTGGTGTTCCCAGGTGGTCTCCCATCCAGGTACTAACCAGGCCCGACCCTGCTTAGCTTCCGAGATCTGACAGGATCCAATGCCACAGGGCTACAGCTGCAGGCTCTTTCAAGATATAGATTAAATAAAAATGAATTTCACAAAGCCAGTAGCTTATTGATCATTTATTTATCTTAGCTGGCCACTCATACAGCAGAAAGTGTTGGTCACAGGGGCAATGGTGGGACAGGTGCATGGTGCCTTTCTCAACCTCTGCCACCATCCTGAAAGGCTGAGGGAAATAGTTGTGTGTCACAGTGCTATGCCAAGCACTAACCTGCATGAAACCAGCACTATTACTATTATTCCCATTTCAAAGATGAGGAAAAAAAGATGAAAAAGACTGATCAATTTGCTCAAATTCACAAAGTTCTTATGAGACATAAAGACTCAGACTGTGGAACTGGACAACCAGGATTTGAATACTTCTGCCACTATTTATTAACTGTGCGTCTGTTCTTGAGTTGAAGTACCTGGGTCCCAAGTCCCTCATCTCCGCAATAGAGGTGTTAAAGTAAGATAAGGACAGGGTTACAGAAAGGATCACAAGGGATGTCACATTTAAAGATATAAGAACGGTGTAGCACTTACTAAGAGACTATTAAATGTAATTTATTTTTCTCTTCAAATGCTTCCTATTATGTTATAGGCATGCAGCAAATAGCTCCAAAAGTTTTCCTTTTCTCTAATTGAATATAGTCCTATAAGTACCTTGATTTTTCCACCTTCTCATTCTAGTCTATACAAGTAAAAACTAAGAAAGTGAAATTATTGCTTAACTGTTACTGTAGCATTCCGTATCCCCACATATCTGTCAGTTTGCCATACTATAGGGGTTTGTGTTTTCTGTTATGCTGAAAGCTATGCCACCGGTATTATAGATACCAGCAGGGTCATCCATGGTAGACAGGTTTCAGCTGAGCTCCCAGATTAAGAAAAACTATGGAGAAGGACATAGCTAACCCTCTCCCAAAACAATTAGCCATTGAAAGCCCTATGAACAGCAGAGAAACACTGTCAGATATAGTGCTGGAAAATGAGTTGTGCAGGTTGGAAAGCACTAAAAAGACAAACAAGGAAGAGCTGCCTCCTCAAAGTAGAGTCTACCATAATGACAGGAATGGAGTAAAGCCTCAGGGACCTCCATTTGCTGACATACCATGACTCAAAATGAGAAGGAATGGAATCCACCACATGGAACATACAGGAACCAAATTGACTACATTTGTGGAAAGAAATGATGGAAAAGTTCAATATCAAAAGTCAGAACAAGACCAGGTCCTGATTGTGGATCAGAACATCAACTCTTCATATCCAGGTTCAAACTGAAACTGAATAAAATTAGAACAAGCATATGACAGCCAAGGTATGACCTTGTGTATAACCCACCTGAGTTCAGAGACTAACTCAAGAACAGATTTGATGCATTAGACACTAATGATAGAAGGCCAGACAAGTTGTGGCATGACATCAAAGACATCATTCATAAGGAAAGCAGAAGGTTATAAAAAAGACAGGAAAAAAAGGCCAAATTACATGTCAAAAGAGACCCTGAAACTTGTCCTTGAATGTCAAGCAGCTAAAGTAAAAAGAAGACATGAGGAAGTTAAAGAACTAAACAGAAGATTTCAAAGGACAGCTTGAGAAGACAAAAATCACATATTATACTGACATATGCAAAGAGCTGGACATAGAAAATCAAAAGAGAAGAACATGCTTTGTTTTTCTCAAGCTTAAGGAATTGAAGAAAAAAAATTAAGCCTCAAGTGGCAATAGTGAAGGATTCTATAGGGAAAATATTAAATGTCACAGGAAACATGAAAAGAGATGGAAAGAAAACACAGAGTCATTATACCAAAAAGAATTGGTGGAGGTTGCATATTATTAGGAACCAATGGTAGTGAAGGACAAAGTAGAAGTTGACTTGAAAGAACTGGTGAAATACAAGGCTCCAGGAATTGATGAAATACCTAAAGAGATGTTTCAGCAAGCAGATGCTGCACTGGAGGTGCTAACTTGTTTATGCCAAGAGATTTGGAAAACAGCTACCTGGCGAATTGACTGAAAGAGATCCATATTTGTGCCTATTCCCAAGAAAGGGGATCCAACAAAATGTGGAAATTATCGAAGGATATCATTAATATCACACACAAGCAAAATTTTGTTAAAGATCACTCAAAAGTGACTGCAGCAGTATATAGGCGGGAACTGCCTGAAAATCAAGCCATGTAGGGATAAGTGTGGAGCACCAAGAGGAGAGAAAATGGCTCAAGGCTTACTTGGTCCATACTGAGGCCTGAGGTGCATTCAGGACCCGTGTGACTTGCTATAGCACACCCAGCTTGAGTCCATGAGGTCTGAGACTGCATGGCCAAAGGGGCCCCCCCACCCAGCATGACCAGGGTATGCCCCACTTTAGACCCTCACTCTCTGATAGGTCATATCCTATCACCCTATTGGCCACTAAGGGATGGCCTGTGATTGGTTGCTCCCTGCCTCCTACCCACCTATCAATTATCAGGCTCACAATTGGCCACTTCCAAACAAAGCCCACAGTTTTGATTGGTCCCAAGCGGTATAAAAGGAGAGCTCTCTCTCTTGCCTTGCCACCACAATTATGATGGAGACGGAATACTGCACGAGGAGAAGACCTTGAGGGACACTGGAGGACAACCACGGAGGAGAGAAGCAAACACTGAAAGCAGCCAAGGCAGAGAGCCCGGGAACAGTTACTGGACCAGTTCCGGAGGCCGATCCGAGCAGACCACCTTCATGGGAAGCGACTGTAAGAGCTGTAGAGCTGTGTGTCACTTAACCCTCAGAGAGGTGCAATTCTTTAAAGCTGCATTACTTTTAAGTGTTGTAAAATAAAGAGCTGTGTGTTTAAGAGACCTCCTGAGGTGTCTCTCAATCTGTCACACTTGCCCGGTCCTAGCGGGTTTCCTGTTTGGAGGGAAAGAGGTTATATGTGGGGTTCCTGCTCCACTATCTGGGCCCTGAGAGATATCGACACTGGTGCAGTAAGCCCCACAAAGCCAGATTAAGAAGAGGGTGTGGAACCAGGGACATCATATCGGTCAAAAGCAGAGACTACTGGAAAGATGTCTAAATTTTACTGAGTATGCAAAAACATTTGACTGTGTGGGTCATAATAAATTATGGATAACATTGCAAAGAATGTGAATACCAGAGCACTTAATTGTACCCAGGCGGAATCTGTTCATGGACCAGGAGACAGTTGTTTGGAATAGAACAAGGAAACACCACCTGGTTTAAAGTCAAGAAAAGTGTGTGTCAGGGCTGTATCCTTTCACCATACCTCTTCAGTCTCTATGCTGAGCAAGTAATCTGAGCACCTGGACATTATGAAGAAGAACATGGCATCATGATTGGAGGAAGACTCATTAACAACCTGTGTTATGCAGATAACACAACTCTGCTTGCTGAAAGTGAAGAGGATTTGAAACATTTACTGATGAAGACCTAAGAACACAGCGTTTAATATGGATTGTGCTTCAACATCAAGAAAACAAAAATCCTTACAACTGAGTCGTACACAACTTCATGATAAATGAAGAAAAGATTGAGATTGTTCAAGATTTTGTTTTACTTGGTTCTACAATCAACACCCACGGAAGCAGCAGTCAAGAAATCAAAAGACACATTGAAAAACTGTTGCAAAAGACTCTTAAAAGTATTGAAAAGTAAAGACAAAGGTGCACCTGACTCATGCCATGGTATTTTCAGTCACATCATACAATTGTGAAAGCTGGACATTGAATAAGGGAGGCAGGAAAAGAATGGTGCTTTTGAATTATGGTGCTGGAGACAAATATTGAATATATCATGGACTGTCAAAAGAACCAACAGATCTATCCTAGAAAAAGTGCAACCAGAGTGCTCCTTGAAAGCAAGGATGGCTAGACTGTATCTTATATATTTTGGACATGTAGTCATGAGGGAACAATTCCTGGTGAAGGATATCACGTTTGGAAGAGTGGCAGGTCAATGAAAAAATGGAAAATTCTCAACTAGATGGATTGATACAGTGGCCACAATAATGAGCTTAAACATAAAAAAGATTGTGTGCTTGACACTGAATCAGGAAGTGTTTCATTCTGTTGTACATAGGGTTGCTATGAGTTGCACCCAACCCAATGTCACCTAACAACAAGAAGCACTCAAAGGATCGATAACATTGCAGTGGAAAGGCGGAATGAATCAGTGGGTTGAGTTTTTCAGAACACTTAAGTAATAATAAATGTCTCTGTTTCACTAAGCTGGCAGAAGTCTGTACCCTTGTTGTGTTGTTGTTAGGCGCCATCAAGTTGGTGTCCAACTCATAATGATCCTATGGACAACAGGCAAAACAGTATTGTTAGTGCTTCTCTGCTATTCATAGGGTTTTCAATGGCTAATTGTTTTTTGGGAGTGGGTTGCCAGGTCCTATTCCCAAGCATGCAGCATCTGGTGTTCCCAGGCAGTCCCTTATCCAAGTACTAACCAGGCCCAACACTGCTTAGCTTCCGAGATCTTTCAGAATTGGGTGCCACAGTGGTACAGAGGCAGGTGCCTATGCCCTAGTGTTCCTTTAACCCAGACTGTAGATGGCCTTGGCCACACCAGGTGTGCTCTCTTCAGCTTCATGTGGTTCTACGATGCCAGCCAACCTATTCTCTCCAAATGCAACATTCTTACAATAGACTTCAAGTTCTTCTCTATAATCAATTATTTTCACAATGACACCCAAGTTCCCAAACAGTCCGTTATACTTTTTAGTAGCCCTCAATCACTGGATTTAGCTTACTGAAGAACACCGAATATGTTTTTCACTCTCACTCACAAAACCATAGTTGTGATTTGGGTATGATTTGTCCCTCCAAAAGGCTCATGTTTTGAAGGCTTGGTCCCCAGCTGGTGACATTATTGAGAGGTGATTAGATCATGCTGGTGCTAACTTCATCAATGGAGTAACCCACTTATGAATTCATACTGAATGGGCTGTTAGAAGGTGGGGTCTAGTTGGAAGAAGTAAGTCAGTGGGGGCATGACTTTGAAGGGTATATCTTGTCCCTTGCCCTTTCCTGTTTCTCTCTCTCTGCTTCCTGGCTACCATGAAGTTAGCAGCTTTCCTCCAGCATCTCCCCACCATGATGCTCTGCCTCACCACAAATGGGCCCAAGAACAATGGAACCATGTGACCATGGACTGAAAACTCTGAAACTGTGAACCAAAATAAACCCTTCCTCCTTTATTTTCTCAGGTATTTTTTTCACAGCAATCAAAAGACTGATACAACCACAATTTTTCTTTATATTAATTCAAAGTTTAAGTTTATCTGAGTTAGGAAGCCTTCCTGAATCTGTGAGTGAGACTCTGTGTGTGTGTGTGTGTGTGTGTGTGTGTGTGTGTGTGTATACCTATCTTCACAGCAGACTATGACTCTTTAAAAAAGGAGATCTCATTTTATTACTCTGTGTAGATCTCCTTCATTTAGCCTCATTCCTGAATATAGGCCAAATTAATTAATAAACAACCATGAATGCCTGCTTACTCTCATGGAAATATCTACCTATATGAATTCAGATATTCCAGTTAGGCAGTCAGAGCTTCAGAAAGCAATGTTTAACTGATGTTACTACAAAGTACCTATAATGGTGAATGCTATTACTTCACTGGTCTCTAACTATGAAGAAAATTTTTCTTTATCTAAGCATTGGATCTGTGGAAACAACTCTTCTATATTAATGTCCTCATAGAGGTAAATAATTTATGGTGAATTTTAAATAAAATGAACCCTTTCCCAAGGCCTAGATGGTCATATATTTCTCAAGTCTAAAACTTTACAAATCAATTTCTATGGTCCCATAAAATTGTTTTATGAAAGTAAGAATACTAGAGTTCCTCAATCGTTAGAACTTTGGCTAAAGCCATAAAACCCAAAGAAATAACATTGTAAAGTAAATTTTACAGATTTTCCATATTACTAGTGCAATTCCTTCATTTTATAATCCTCTCCTCCAATCTGACACACTCTGAAAAAAATATTCTTAAAATAGTTTTCCACTAGATTACAGATTAGAGGATTAGACGATCACAAGCCTAAAAGCAATGAAAATATGATCAGTTTAAACAGCTTTAATGCTTTTAATAATATATGAATAAAATGTTCTTGCAGATAATATAATGCCTCCATCCCTGCAAAACTTAAAATAATAGCAAGGTGTTTAAAAAAACTTATTCACTTGATTAAGTATTTATTGAACATTTGATTAGTGCTGAAAATAAACAATGACTGTAACCCTCACCAGTACTCAAATTTCCAAAGGGAAATTATTTATAGTATTTCAAAGAGCACTGTATTAACTGTCAACATAAATTTTCTTTCATCTGAGTGGTATAATAACCCTACTTTAATTATTGATTAATTCATTTCATTTTTAAATTATTATGGCTCTTTAGATCAAAACAGAGGAAGAAGGAATGAAATTCTCACAAACTGTGCTTCCAAAAGAATATAATGTATTTTGTAATAAAGTATATATTTTGTACATAGAAACAAAGTGTAGAATTATATAAACCAGTAAGCAAAGGGTGGTCATTCCTAGGTATGGGCACTAGAGCATTTTTTTTAAGTAGAGAGTATAGATTAAACTTATTAAAGACAGAGAATACAGACATAGATATTAAAGATAGTACACCTTTGAGACATGAAAGTGGGCAGTAGCAAAGGGCTAATGCTACCTATTTTTCCATACTTTTATCTGCACATTCCACTTCTTCAATAACCAAAATATGTAACTTATGTGATCTTTCAAAGTTACTTTTAAAATATAAGTAGATGAACAAAAACTGTGTGCCCATTTTTATCCTGCTAGAACCTAGGCTTTGGATTTGAGCTAGCATGGTGGGGGACTGGCTTAAATAAAATCACTTATCAAAGACATAGCAGTGGGCAATTGAATTAAGCTTCCTGAGATATCCCCAAACCTTTCTGTACTCAGTAAAAGTTTAAAATTTAGCTATCTTCTCTACTCATCCTTCAAAGGTATGAAAGAGGTACACTGTTCAACTGAGCTCATGTCTTCAATTCAGGAGGTTTATTTTCCTGACAAGTCTGGTTTTCAAGAACGATCATCCATAAAAAAGGGTTCTTTGACCCAGCTCCAGTTCAGACACAGAAATAATGGTCTTTGTTTGTCAAGGAACCATAAAGAAATGAATCAATAACTTTCATAAGGTTATTTTGGAGTTCAATTCTTTTCACAAGTGCCCTTCTTCAGACAGCTTAGATAAACAATACCTTTTTCATTTGGTCTCATTTTAAAGTTCATGGAAAGCTCCTCATTTGGCCTCAAATAAAAGGAGGAGAGGGCATTTGTTTTTAAGAAAATATATGAGATCTTGTACTTATGTTAAATTCTCTCCTTTCTGGAGGAACAAATACAAGTTAATACCACAAAAAGAGAAAAAGAGTGAACCACTCCTGCTAAGACCTACTTCAAAGGTTTGCTCCATAAAATACTCATTTACAGAGCTTCTTGTTTTACACACCAAAGACCTAAATAGCTTCCCATTTTTGCATACTGGAATATTAGCTTGTATGGGATCTCTTCCTCTGGCAGTCTTAAAATGATAAACCTGAAGTCATCTGCTCTAAGAATATCAGCTTGGATACAGAAACAACAGCATGAATCACAGATGAAAAGATAGTCACTATATAAAACAGAAAAAACCTTTATTCAAGAGCCCCTGAACAGCATGGCAAGTTCGCATTGCATACAGATGTCTCAGAATAGGATGGTACTAAGGGTAGAGACAGAGAAAGGCAAGGAGAGTGAACAGGCTACCTCCAAAAGCCAGCACATCCCAGGTTCCCCACACTCGTGATCCTACACCTCCCCGCGGCATCCTGTGACCAAAGTACCATGACTGACTTTATAAATGAGGGAATATAGTATGGAAAGCTTACATGAGTTACATACAGGTCAACTAGTAGTGGGTATATCTGGGATTTAAGCCTATTCTTTTTTTTTTTCAGTTATGGTGTGATATAATATTGTTAACAACATACCATATTGTATATCAGTCTTACCCTTGTAAACCACTCTTCTCTGAGTTTAAGAGATTAACAAGGAGAGGCACCCTCGGGCAATGGTGTCCTCATTTGTAACAGATGAAGGGACTGTACAGGTGAAGTGACCTACTTGGTAAATACCCCCAACCCTCTAGTCTAACCTCTATACAGCCTCCAGGTCTCAGCTTATATATCTCTTCCTCAAGAAGGCCTTCTCTGCCTCCTCAATCAAGTAATAAAAAGGAGGAAGAAGACACCTTCTGGGGTCCAGATTCTCTAGCACTTTCATGGTTTTTTTCTATCCTTTTTAAAATCTCTTAATGTAGATTTTTATCATTTCTCTTTTACTGATGAGAAAACTAAGGTTCAGAGAGGTTGAATAATATTCTCAAGGCTCATAAGTAGGGATAACTGTATTTGAACTAATGTGTCCATCTGATTCTAAAGCTTATATTTTCCCACCATACCCCTCTGTATACAGAGCTTGGTCTACAAAGAGATTATCCAGCATCAGCTCAAGCAGCAATGCTGACATGACAACATGGCTAACCTTGACTTTGAATAACATTTCAACTACTTCTTAACTTCAGGATGTTGAAAAAATTTATTAATTTTCTGATTCTCTGTTTCCTAGTGTGTAAACTAAGTATGAAAGGATCAAATCAAGTCACAATAATGATGAAATAAGCTAATGTTGTTAGAATAGCGACTTGCCCATGTTGTTGTTATTAGGTGTCCTTGAGTCAGATCCAACTTGTAACAACCAATATACAACAGAACAGAACACTACCCAACACTGTGCTATGCATATGAGAATTTTTTGTTTGAGCCCAATGTTACAGTCACTATATTTCTTCTCATTTTGAGTCATGTCACATCAGCAAAAGGAGGTCCCAGGGGCTTTACTCCATTCCCATCATTAAGATCCACCCTACTTTGAAGAGGCAACCCTTCCCTAGCCATTTCTTCCAGCCTGGGAGACTCATTTTCCACCACTACAATAGCAGAGAAGCAGTCCTTCTCTGCTATTTCTAGGGTTTCAATGGCTAATTGTTTTGAGAGTGGGCCACCAGGTTCTTCTCCCTAGTCTGTCTTAGTCTAGAAGCTCAGTTGAAACTTCTCTACCATGGGTAGCCTTGTTAGTATTTAAATTTTCTATGACATAGCTTTTAGCATTACAGCAAGCCCTCACATGTCAGCATGACAGCTGACAGACACATGGAAGGAGTTGCCCATAGAAAGCAGTTAATCAATGATAGATAAGAGTTTACTCAGGTCCCACAACCTTAATGTGTTGATCATGATATTTTCTTTGACAGAGGGAGCAGTTGTAGCACTTAGACCTGTAGAAAATCTCTCCTGGGGTCTCCAGTGTCCAAGAAAAGGAGAAATTAATTTCTCATGGATTAAATATTTACACAATATTCCACTATGAAGTGACATGAAAACTGTACCCATAGTGTGTGTGTGTGTGTGTGTGTGTATATATATATATATATATATATATATATATATATATATATATATATATATATATATATATATATATATATATGTGTGTGTGTATATATATATATATATATATATATATATATATGGGCTGGGATTTAGCTCAGTGGGTAGAGCGCTGCGCTGCAGTCTCTGAGGCCCCGAGTTCAATTCCCATCACCCCACAAATGGGAGAAGGGCCTGGCAATCCACTCCCAAGGCAATCCCGAAGCACTCAGCCATTGAAAACCCTATGAGGTATCACCCAGCTATAACACTATTGGAAATTTACCCAAAGGGAGATGGGTCATCATACCACAGAGACACCTGCATCTCCATGTTGAATGCAGCGCTTTTCACAATAGCAAAGATATGGAATCAACCAAAGTGCCCTTCAACAGAAGAATGGATAAAAAAGCTATGGTGTATATACACAATGGAATACTATTCAGCAATCAAGAAAAATGAAATAGGGTCATTCGCAGCAAAATGGATGGAATTAGAGAAGATTATTTTAAGTGAACGAACACGAGGTCAGAAAGAGAAACACCACATGTTCTCACTCATATGAGGGAGCTGATTCAAAATTACAAGAAGGAAAAATCCTACTCAAAGCTCAGATCATAATAAAGGGGGGGAGGGAAGATAAGAATGAGGTCAATATAAATGGACTAGAAATCGCATGTAATTGTTCTAACAAGATAAAAACAAAGACCACTACAGGAAAAGTTTCTATCTTAAACAGAAATGGAACCCAAGGACATATAGAAAAATACTACATAGTAAAAGATAGAGAAGACTTGGATGGGAAACTT
>VMDO01002915.1:0-155267 GCA_007922755.1 Pedetes capensis | reverse complement strand
TGCCTGTAATCCCAGGGGCTTGAGAGGCAGAGGCAGGAGGATCACAGGTTCAAGACCAGAGGCAGTCTGTGTAATTTAGTGAGACCCTGTCTCAAAAAGTAAAAAAAATGGGCTGGGGGTGCAGCTCAGTGGTCCAGGACTTGCAGAGCATGCAAGCACAAGGCCCTGGGTTCAACCCCCAGTATCGCAAAAAAAATTTAAAAAAAAAAGAATCTGTATAATTGAAAACTAAATATCTGTGATAACTGGTGTTTTTTGTTTGTTTCTTCTTTGTTTGTTTTTTTGGTGGCACTGGGGGTTGAACCCAAGGCCTTGTGCTTGCATGCTTTGTAAGTGCTGGACCACTGAGCTGCACCCCCAGCCCATTTTATTTACTTTTTGAGACAGGGTCTCACTAAGTTATGCAGACTGCCTCTGGTCTCGAACTTGCAATCCTCCTGCCTCCGCCTCCCAAGCCGCTAGGATTACAAGGATGTGCCACCACGCCCGGCTTAATTATACAGATTTTAAAATGTGTTACTTTGTTAGTTATTACAAAAATACACCAGAATATAAATATATGTTAATCCAGATACTGATAATTAGTGGTATTTCTTCTTTCAGTCAGAATAATATTCAAAATTTAGTCTTTGAGGCACTAAGGAAAAAGAAGATCCTCTAAGTTACAAAGAATTTATTTATACTTAATTTAGACGCTCATATGAAGGTTGTTCTAATTTATGTTCTAACGGAATTTATGTTTATAATCCCTTTGAGAATACTTTTAAAGTTTTGAAATTAAAGTAACTTATTCACTTTCAAAAGATTTGATTTAATCCCAAATGCAAGAGAAAATCTTACAATTCAACCTCTAAAAAACTATTTTTATTTTTAAAGTCTAGCCAGTTGCAAGGTAAAGTTTTCACAGCTAATAAACACTCTATGCATTTTTTTCATTGTTTGTTTGAAAAATAATATCAAAATTGAAAGAATAAGATCAGTTAGTTCTCAAATCACAATTGTAATTGCTTACTTTTCCCTAGTTCCCAACCTTATTTTATTTCAACCAATATCCAGACAATTAGCTAATATTAGAGTTACAATCACTGATATTATTATTATTAGAGGATTTCTATAATATAGGAATGTTTGTCAGAATTCATTTTCTGTTACCTCTACAGAAAATAAAATTAATTCAATAACAATCTCAGAAGCAAGAGAGGTACTTTTAATATTCTACTACATTCTTAGTCATTTTTCTATATACATTTTTGTTTTTTCATATAACATTCTATAGTTGTGTATCATGGCTCTTTTTTTATTTTTCCATTTATTTAGACCTAATAGCAATGTTTTAGAATTTTCAGCATATAGATCCTGAATGTTTCATTAGATTTATACCTATGTATTTCATATTTGAGGAATGACTATCAGTGCTGTTATGTTTTTAAGTTTGTTTTCATTAGTCATTGCTAGTATATAGAAACACTATTGATTCTCTGTGTTGTTCTTATAGCCTGTTACCTTGCTAAACTCACTTATTGGTTCCAGGAAGAGGTTTTTTGTAGTTTCCTTGAGATAGTCTATAAACACTCATGTTCTTTATAAATTGTTGTTGTTGTTGTTAGGTGTTGTCGAGTTGGTATCCGACTCATATCGACCCTCATAGGGTTTTCAATGGCTGACAGTTTCGGGATTGTCTTGGGAGTGGATTGCCAGGTCCTTCTCCCATTTATGCGGTTCTGGGAATTGAACTTGGGACCTCAGAAACTGCAGCGCAGTGCTCTACCAACTGAGCTAAATCCCAGTCCCTCTTTATAAATAGAGAATTTTAATTCTTTCTTTCCAATCTGTAGAAATCATTTCCTTTTCTTGCCTTCTTGTACTGGCTAAGATTTCTGGTACTGTGTTCATTAGGAGTGCTGAGACTGAATATCCTGACCATGTACATGATTCAGGAAGTATTCAGACTTTACTGTAGTTTTTATTTTTTGTATATGCCTTTTATCAGAGGAAGTTTTTCGCTATTCTTTTTCTTTCTTTCTTTCTTTCTTTCGTTCTTTCTTTCTTCTTCTTCTTTTTTTATTGGAAATTTTTAATATACACCTTAATGTGATTCATTCTGACATGCTTTTCATTGTGACATTTCCATATATGCATTTTGTTGTACATTATTCATAAAGGTTCCCCCTTACCCTCTTGTGCGCTTCCTCACCCTGTCCCACCCCACCCCATCAAAGACTTCTCTTCCATTTACTTGTCTTTTTATGGTAATATTTTTCTATATATCCTTGGGTTCCAGTTCTGTTTAAGATAGAAACTTTTTCTGTAGTGAACTTTCTTTATACCTTGTCAGAACTATTATTTAGAATACCTATTATTTAGAATACCTTGTCAGAATATTTTCTAGACCATCTATAATAATACCATTCTTAGCTTTTCTTTTCTTTTATTATGTATCATGGTTCTTAAAGTAATATTATGTCACAAACATTTCCTCTCTACTATATTTCAGCCACATTGTTTATAACAGTTACATATTAATTCATCTTACAACTACATTATAATTCCTTTCAACAGTCAAATATTATTAAACATTTAAGTCACTTATAATATTTCAATCCTGGAAACAATATAGACTTCCTTCTCCAAAATATTAAATTATGCACTAACGTATAACTTAAAAAATAAAAATAAAAAGCTATTTTAATTCATAGTCAAGTACAAAACGAGCCAAAGAAGTTCTTAGGTGCTGGAAATAAAGAGAAAACTGAAAGTCTTGAGGATAAGTAAGAGCAGAAACCTCACTAGAACTATTGTTGTTGTTGTTGGGTGCCATCGAGTCAGTATCCGACTCATAGTCAGTATCCGACTCATAGCGACCCTCATAGGGTTTTCAATGGCTGTTTCGGGATTGCGTTGGGAGTGGATTGCCAGGCCCTTCTCCCATTTTGGTGGTGCTGGGAATTGAACTCGGGACCTCAGAGACTACAGCACAATGCTCTACCAACTGAGCTAAATCCCAGCCCACTAGAATCAACATAATTGCAGTGGCCTCAACTGGAGTCTGGAATTTAGCAGGACTTAGGAGATAGCAAAGAAGTCATACCCATGGAAGTTAGAATTAGGCTTTGCATAAAACTAAGTGCCACAAAAGGCTTTGCATTCTATTCTACAAATTCTGCTTGCTGGCCTGGAAAATCCACAAGGAAGCTGGCTGCTCACAGAGGATTGAGGTTGAAAAAGAATCCCCTGTCTGAAAGCTGAATGCAGAATGATGTAGAAATAAGTCACACTGAACCAGAGCGAGTCACTGCAACTAACAGAATCATTTGAACCCAAAGAGAGTAGAGCAGTCAAAAGAAATTTGCAAATAAATATGAAAGTTTCTAATGACCAAAGAAATGGAGAAAAGAAATGCTGTATCAATGACAGATCATTTGATTAAAATCCAAGGCTTTAAGAAAAGAATTCTAGAATGATTTGATACACACTAATAATACTACACTAATAATACAACAATAAAAACAATCCAGAGTTTCAATGGCTAAAAATTAAACTGTAATCAACGTAATTATTCAAAGACTGTGTTGTTTCAGGTCAAAAGTCATTAGGTGGGGCTGAGTGAAGTGATGTCTATGCAGGGTCAGAGAGCGAAAGCTATGGCTACAGTGAGAACTGGCTATCTACAGCTAAGACTAGGGCAATAAATAAATGCACTGAGGATGGTGGGTTCCAGGTTCCCTGTTGTTGGAGAAAGGAGTGGAAGCTAGAATTGGAGGTATCAGTGCAGCTCATGAGTGTCAATCTAGACATATCTCACAGTGAATATAGATGATAAATACATAGGTAGGTAGATGCCTCAAAGTAACAGCAATAACTACACCTAAGACAGATCTTATTTTCTGAGTAACCTCTCTCTACTAAAAAGAACTGGGGCTCCTTGGAAAAATGGGTGCGTCCAGGGATAGAGCAGGAAAAGTATAAGCCTAGAAAATCTTTGAGACAGAAAGTAAAGAAATAGTCAAAGAACGGTAACGATAAATCAAAGATACAAATATAAAGGGACTCCTGGTCAAAGTTCAGGCAACTTGAGCATCGAAATAATTGTAGCAACAGACTACAATTGATTGAACACAATGGGGACTCATGCATCCATGCTAATATAAATTAATAAATGAACATCTAAAGCAGGAAGAGAGCTGGGATTCAGCTCGGTTGGTAGAGTGCTGCTCTGCAGTCCCTGAAGTCCCAGGTTCAATTCCCAGCACCGCAAAAACGGGAGAAGGACGTGGCAATACACTCCCGAGGCAATCCTGAAACAATCAGCCATTGTAAACCCTATAAGGGTCTCTGTGAGTTGGACACGACTCGACAGCACCTAATAACAAAGCAGAAAGAAAGTTTTTCCTTACAAATAAACTGTGAACAAATAACTAGAGATAGAAAAAGCAATTAGAAAATCAAAAACTGACAAACATCAGAATAATAATGCAGCCACGAAACATCAGTGGTTGCTAAAGTTACTTCGGGAAAGTATAATGAGGACTGAGATCACTGAGATCTTTGTGTAGTTTCAAAGTAATTCGCCACAAAATCCTGATTAACTACAAAGAAATAAAGAGCAGCTTTGCAGTGGACAAATCTGATGACTATAAGGATTTAGCTCAGTTGGTAGAGCACTGCTTTACAGTCTCTGAGGTCCTGAGTTCGATTCCCAGCACCACAAAAAATGGGAGAAGGATGTGGCAATCCACTCCCGAGGCAATCCCGAAACAATCAGCCATTGAAAACCCTATGGGGGTCACTATGAATGGGACATGACTCCACGGCACCTAACAACAACAACAACAACATACTTTACGTATGGTTTAATCCCCTGTGATGGCACACATTAACACCATGTACCACCCAGTAAGATTCAATGAAAGGACATGGTTTCTCTTCCATCAACTTTAAGTTTCAACACAAAAGTCAAGGAAGACAACTGATGACCCTTCCAAACAGAAGGGACTAAAGGGACCTGATAGCTATATGTCATGTCCAATTCCATGCTAGATCCCTTCCTCTAAAAGATGTTACCGACACCCTTGGCCAAACTTGATTGTTGCTGTTGTTGTTTGGTGCCATGGAGTCAGGTCCAAATCTTAGAACAAAACACTCCCCAACACTGTACCATGCCTAGCAATATTGGCGGTGCTTCTCTGACATGCATAGGGTTTTCAATGTTGGATTGTTTCATGTTACC
The DNA here is from genome assembly GCA_007922755.1 of Pedetes capensis. Taxonomy (NCBI): domain Eukaryota; kingdom Metazoa; phylum Chordata; class Mammalia; order Rodentia; family Pedetidae; genus Pedetes; species Pedetes capensis. Next base: position 150,040 of record VMDO01002915.1, on the reverse strand, counting down.
AGGTCCTTATCCCCAGCCTACAGCACCTGTGTTCCCAGGCAATCTCCCATCCAAGGACTAACCAGGCCAACCCTGCTTAGCTTCTGAGATCAAGCGGGATGGGATGCTGGGGTGCTACAGCTGCAGACAAAACTTGATTAGGTGATAGAAATGTAGCAATGTTAACTTCCTGATTTTAACATAGGGGAATTTCCTTTTTCTTAAGAATTACACATGAAAATATTCTAAAGTGATGGGACATCTTATCAGCCAATTACTCTCAAAAGCATCAGAGAAGATGCTATTCGTAACAATTTTCTGTGATTTGAAATTCTTTCCTATGAAGAATAAAAGTGTCAACCAGTAGAGCAGGCACAGGAAATAGTGAATTATTTGTAGCCTAGAGCAGGAATCAGTTTAAACCAAGAAGAATTAAGTATTGGAAAAAAAAAAAGAAAATGAGCAGAAGATTTCAGAATCAACAATTTCCAAAAGCTTTCATGAGTTCTGAGGAAGATAAATGTATTTACTGTTCAACTTCAGGATTTTAAAACACCCTTAAAAATTTTAAAGTAACAAAAAAGTAAAAGAGAATGAAAAGCTTTGAAACTCACAGAGGAAAAAATGAATAACAAAAACATGACCAGTGTTTTGGAAAACTGGATAAAAGAATAAAACGATGAAACTAAATCAGTCTGATTTTAAAGATAAAAGTTAGCAACAATATGATAAATATGATAAACATGTTTGGACCTAAACCCACATTATTAGCAGCACTAGAAATAGAATCACCATATCAAAATTAGGTACACAAGCCAGGTGCTATGGTGCACATCTATAATCCCAATAATCCTCAAGAAACTGAGGCAGGACAATCATGAGTTCAAGGCCAGAGGCAGCCTGCACAAGTTAGTGAGTCTCTGTCTCAAAATAACTGGGGGTGGATCTCAGTGGTAGAGCATTTGCCTAGCATGTGCGAGGCTCTGGGTTCAATACCCCCATGTACTGCATAATAAATAAATAAATACATAAAATTTATGTACATAATTTCATTAGAGACACAAGAACTTTTCTGTTCATTAATACTAAAGTGCAGGGCTGGGATTTAGCTCAGTTGGAAGAGCATCACTCTGCAGTCTCTGAAGACCCAGGTTCGATTCCCAGCACCTCAAAAATGGGAGAAGGGCATGGCAATCCACTCCTGAGGCAATCCCGAAAACAATCAGCCATTGAAAACCCTATGAGGGTCGCTATGAATCAGACACCACTCAACAGCACCTAACGACGACAATAATACTCTAGTATACTAAAGTCGTACTTAACAAACTGCATCCTTTTCATGGAAAAGATTTTAACCATGTGGCTCCTACACTTCATTCTTTGCCATGCTTCACCCTGCCAGTGATATGTCAGCCCCACTAGCTGTCTGTCTGGGCCCCCCCCCCCAACATGCTGTCCCCTTTCTTGCCCTAGCATTGCCTTTGCAAACGCAGTTTTGTCTATCTGAATGGATCTCCCATTTCCCATACCCTCATTCATAAACCACCTCCCCTTTGTCTTCCCAGGATGGCTATCTCCCCAGAGAAGTCCTTTCTGGCACTCTTTAGGCGGCCTTCCCAGGAAAACTTCACTTCCCATGCAAGGAAGCCACAGCTTCTTTATTCTGTGCAGTAAACTCCCCACCCCTTCCTCCCCTAAAACAAAAGAGCTCAAGTGTCACCTTCCTGGGGTAAGTGACAGCACAGTGCTTCTCTTTTGACACGTTATGTTCTATTTTTTTTATACATCATGCTGCTAAGTGCTAATAAAACAAGTAATAAAACTGTAAATGGCCTCTGTCTTAATCTTAAGTACTGCTACCTGTGCTATGGTTTTTAAAACTATAATCTCTTATTACATCAATCTCACAGGACCAATTGTCAGTGTCTTTCAGACATAAGAAAGCTTCACAGTAGCTGGCCTATAATGGATGCCAAATCTGACTTCTTCTCCTTCTTAAACAAAAAAAAAGTGAAGATTTTTGTTAGTGCTAGAGAAAGAAGCCGTGCCAGAGGTGCTCATGACCTCAGCTTAATTACAGGAAAAACACTCGCCATAGCATTAGTACACCCCAGGCCTGCTCCAGAAAACCCAGCTTTCCTGTAGACAATCACTTCATAGTAGTGAACGTTCCACCGTTTCCAGCATGAGCAGACCTGGATTTCCACAAAGCAAGTGCCTCTAGGGTCTGGTAATGCCCATGGGGCTGAGCTGGGAAGCTATCAGCATTATGTGGCGTGTCTGCAGCGTTTAGGTTTCGCAGAGTCTCACAGGATCCCTTGTCGCAGTCACAGCTCCTAGAGTTGTGAAGGAGGCAGATCCTGTCATCTCTGCTTTGTCGTTGGGATGCTGAGCCATGGAAAGGTTAAGTGCCGTTTCCAGGGCCACAGAGGGTTTTCCTGACAGCCCTTCTTATGCATTCATTGCTGCTGCCATGAGGCTCTGGGGACAAGGAAGAGAAGGAAGTGAGGAAAAGCCACAGGCTATGGTGAGAGCGCAGCATCACAAGCACATCGCTGGGGACAGGTTTCATCGCAGGCTACTGAAGACAACTGCACAAGGCAATAGTTAATCATGGCCAAGTCTTGCTCATATTGAACAACATTGTCCCAGGGAACAGCAAAGCTACAGATGGACACAGAATGGGAGGGGGGCGGATCAAAGTACACTGCCATTTTTCATATCCGCCAAGATGTACTGTTCGGTGCCATGGAGTTGTGTCTGACTCATAGAGACCATCATAGGGTTTTCAATGGCTGATTGTCTTGGGATTGCCTTGGGAGTGGATTGCCACATCCTTCTCCCATTTTTGCAGTGCTGGGAATCCAACCCTAGACCTCAGAAACTGCAAAGTGATGCTCTACCAACTGAGCTAAATCCCAGCCCCTGCCAGGATGTACTAGGTATTTCTTTTCGGTTACTACCCTGTTAAGGCTGACACACATGGCTTATGCTTATTAATGGTCATCGAGTCCTAGCATGTGTGCTGAAAGTGCTAGGCATGGTCCAATTTTTCTAAGGGTCACAAATAATTTTCTATTGTCAAAGGAACCTGCTCACTTTCCAGAATAGTGCTGTGTCCAGAAAGATTCAGTGACTTGTCAAATGTTACGCAGCTATCCCATGCACCTTGCCCCGGGTTCAGTACTCCTCTGCCCCCCCAAGCCATGTGTCTGATGCGATGGCCAATGTCTGGTTAGCACTACTGATACCTGTTGTTGGTGTTGTTAGGTGCTGTCGAGTTGGGTCCAACGCACAGTGACATTATGTACTACAGAACAAACATTCCCTGACACTGTGCCATACCTGATACCTTGTCAGTGCTTCTCTGGGGTTTTCAATGGCAGATTGTTTCAGGATTGTATTGGAAGTGGGCTGCCACATCCTTCCCCCATTTATTCCATGCTGGGGATGGAAATCAGGACCTGAGAGAGCACAGAGAAGCACTCTACCAACTGAGTTAAACCCCACCCCACTGATACTCATAAATAGGTGGAAAACAGCCAGCCAGGAGGAAATTTTAATCTAAGGGAAGGCATGAGTAGAGGGACTTTCTTAGCAATAACTGCAGGGGATTTTGGCTGAATACTGAAAATACCCAGAAATTGCATTAGGTGAAGACCTTTAAGGAAAGGAACTCACAATTACCTTGTTGTTGTTGTTGTTGTTAGGTGCTATCGAGTCGGTATCTGACTCATAGCGACCCTCTGTACAACAGGGGAAACACTATTGTCAGTGCTTCTCTGCTGTTCATAGGGTTTTCAATGGCAGATTGATTTGTGGGAGGGGGTTGCCAAGTCCTTCTCCCAAGCCTACAGCTTCTGGTGTTCCAAGGTGGTCTCCCATCCAGATACTAACCAGACCTGACCCTGCTTAGCTTCCAAGATCTGACGGAATCGGATGCCACAGGGCTACAGCTGCAGGCCACAATTACCTAGCAGTCACCAATCCCAGTTTACCTTTAATCCTAACACACATGGAAAAGAGGAGGCTGGAAATCCAGATTAGCTCTGGAGGCCCTCTGTGATTTCAATTCTAGGATCTAAGTCCTCATCATCAAATGTTTAATCAGACCACCTTCTGCACATGGAAAGGGGAAATCATGACTATTTCTCACCTGGAAGGCAAGGTCATCCTGCACAAATCTGATTGCTAGTCTTCTCCCTGTTCCGGGTACAGTACTCATTTATCTCCATTACCCTATGTTTCACGTGTCTGTTGGCTTGTCAGGCTGTGGGAGTTTGTGGTTGCTGTGATGCTGAAAGCTATGCCACCCAGGGTGGTCAGGTTTCTGCTGAGCTTCCAGACTAAGGCAGACTAGGGAGAAGGACCCAGCAGCCCACATCCAAAACAGCCGTTAAAAATGCTAGTGAATAACAAAGAAACACTGTCAAATATAGTGCTGGAGGATGAGCGCCCCCCTAGGCTGGAAGGCATTCAAGAAACTACTGGGGAAGAGTTGCCTCCTCATAGTAAAGTCAACCTTAATACAGGTATAGAGTAAAGCCCCTGGGACCCCTTTTCGCTGATGTGGCATGACTCAAAATGAAAAGAAACATAGTGGCTGCAACATTGGGCTCAAACATAAAAAGATCATGTACATGGCACGTCGGGGAATATGTTATTCTATTGTACTTAGAGTCATTATGAGTCGGATCTGACTCTGCAGCACCTAACACACTGTGGGGCATTAATGTCGTCTACAGTGGGGTAGGTGCTGGGGATTTAGCTCAGTTGGTACAGCACCACTCTTAAGTCTCTGAGGTCCCAGGTTCAATTCCCAGCACCACAAAAATGGGAGAAGGACGTGGCAATCCACTCCCAAGGCAATCCCAAAATAATCAGCCATTGAAAACCCTATGAGGGTCGCTATGAGTCTGACACAACTTAAAAGCACCTAATAACAACAACAACAGCGGGGTAGAACAGATGCTAAGGCAGGGCCTGGGCCCTCTGAGCAGATTTGAACCTTCAAGACATTTCTGTCAGTCACATCATCTTCCAAGTTTAGCCCAAGCCTGGCCCTTTAATTCCTGTCTTCATCAGCAAACCAAAGATACTTTTCACTGTGGGGCTTGGGGGAGTTGGTTTCCCTTAGCCTTGTGACCATGACTTTCCTGGCACATGATAGAGTTCATTGTCTTTCTACTGGGCTCCCCAAATTGGTCCCCACAGGACAGACTTGGCACCCATGGCCACACAGGCCAACCACAAAGTTTCCAGAATGAGAAAATGTTGGAAGCAGCTAATATATTCAGCAGAGCCCTCTTCCTGCCAGTGGGAACCAGAGCCTGATTTGGACCTTAAAATCCTGATGGCGCCCACAAACATGCCTTGGCCGGGAGAATCCGCCTCCTCTCAAGCAAATGAGGCAGGTCATGAGAGAGAAGTTGGAGGCATTTGCAGCCTCTCTCTGTGTTTCGAAGAAACTATCACCCTCCCACACAGGCCACTTTGCGCTGAGTTGTTCAGCTCCACCACCCTTGCATGTGACCCGGAGCTCTTCGCATCTTTGAAGGCCTCACTGCACCTGAGGGTCAAGCGTCCTGCTAAGAGCTTGGAAAGGAAAGCCAGAAAAATCGGGAGCTGGTGCAGATGAGTGTCAAGCACAGATGGCCAGTTATCTATGGAATCTGTGTGTCTGGGAGGCAGGAGCCATAAGGAGGCAGCTGAAAAACCAAATGAGTCAAGCCACAATTCTTAAGAAGAGAGAAAGTGTGGGTTGGAAAAGAGCAGAGGATTTGGATTGATGCCTCTGTACACAGCTATGAACGATGGTTAAAAACCAGGACTCCACGCACTGATCTGGGGTTCCCTAGCATGCAGTCCCATAGAGAGGCAGAATAATAATCCTTGTCATTGGGCAGAGAGGAGGAGTCATTTTGCAAGGTCTGCCTGACATGGTTTTCCTGATATGCTGAGTGTGTTATGTTACTACAGATGATCTACATTTTGGAATAAGGTCTATGTCTAAAAGAAGGTATTGGCTTGTCACTTTCCAGTGGAGGGAGTGCAGAGAATGCTTTTACTCCATTTATTGATCACTTAGGTGTATAACTGGGAGAAGGACCTGGCAACCCCCTCCCAAAAACTCAATCTGCCATTGAAAACCCTATGAACAGCAGAGAAGCACTGACAATAGTGTTTCCCCTGTTGTAGAGGGGTCGCTATGAGTCGGATACCGACTCGACGGCACCTAACAACAACAACAAAGATGTATAACAATTTGTATTTGTTATTGTTGTTGTTGTTGTTGTTAGGTACCATCGTGTAGGACCTGACTGACAGTGACCCTATGTACAGCAGAACGAAACACTGTCTGACAAACACTATCTGACACTGTGCCATGCTCAGCACTACGGTCAGTGCTTCTTTGTTATTCATAGGATTTTTGACAGCAGATCGTTTCAGTATTGCTTCAGGAGTGGATTCCCATGTCCTTCTCCTTTTTTTTTTTTTTTTTTTTTTTTTTTTTTGGTGCTGGGGATTGAACCCAGGGCCTCAGAGAGCTCAAAGACACACTCTACTAACGGAGCTAAACCCCAGCCCTGACAATCTGTATAGCTGGATAAATTCTGGATTTTCTATCCAGCCAATGTAACCCATAATGTTACTGGAAAGTGAGCCAACATTACTTTGTTCTGGCTGTGTGCACAGCACTGAATTCTAATTGTATTTCTCCATCTAAGCCCCAGAATGGAAACTGCCAAGATCAATTCATTTTGATAAATCAACTGTTTCTGATGACTATCTACAATGAATGCAGCTGCTATGGGGGTTTTTCCCCCCTAACAAAATGATTATGAAGTAAATGTGCTCCAAGTATTGCTCACATTGTTTTATTGAACTAATGAATTGCTCTGGGAAGCCTATTAGGAAGAGTTTTGATCAATTATTGTGAGCAAATCACTTAGAAGGAAATATATCATAATTAGGGTAAAAAAATGTCTGTGCTGCTGCCTCTTCTGATGAATGAATTCCTTGGAGGTAGGGAGGCAGGGTACGCACATAGAGGTATGTTGAGCTCTTCTGTTTACTGATTTTCATACATTGTAATAGGATGGTTTCGCCAACATTGGCATGCAACTGCTCTTTGTCCAGAACTTAATGGAAGGGAAAAAAGACCTTTTGGTCTTAAAAAAAAAAACATATATATATGTTTATCTTCAAAGTATGGGAGGGATAAGCATATGGTTGCCAAGCAATACTGTTAAGAACATTCACCAAGATCAAATGAGGAAATGCATTTTGTCTGTCACTCATATCAAAACAGCCCCTCCTCAATGAATTCCTGTTGCTGACAGAATCCTCACCAGATCCAAACGGTTGGAATTAGGCCCAAGACAGCTGTGGCCTTGATAAAGAAAACCAAATGGTATCCAGTCTCCTGGATACCAAGCAACAAGAAGTGTCATCCATGGCCAACTGGTGATTTTCTCCTACACTGCCTGTGACAATATCTGTGTAGTAATTGGACAAGGATTCCATTCTCTTCCATACCTTTACATCAAAGTTTGGGATACAGACACCAAGGGATATAATCAGAGAAGACTTGCGGCCATTAAAAAATAGAACTGTTATTTTTTAATGTAAAAAAAAAAAAAAGAACCAACAATCTAATCAACCGCAGTGCCCTATTTTCTCATTGTTCTGCTGCTTAGAAACTGAACAGAGCCTGGCATGGTGGGTCATGTCCATAATCCCAGTGACTCGGGAGGTTGAAGTGGGAAGATTGCGAGTTTGAGGCCAGAGGGAGACTGAGCAATTTAGCAAGACCCTGTCTCAAAATAAAAAGTGTAAAATGGGCTGAGGGTGCAGCTCAGTGGTAGAACTCTTGCAAAGAGTGTGTGAGGCCCTGGATTAAACCCTGAAGGTGGGAAGGAAGGAAGGAAGGAAGAAAGGAAGGAAGGAAGGAAGGAAGGAAGGAAAGAAGGAAGGAAGGAAACAAAAGGAAAGAAAAGAAAATTTGAAGAAAAATTGGAGTGTAAATAATTTCTGGACCAAAGACTACCAAATGATATTCTGAGTGTGATTTGGGTTATTAAAATTTTATCTCACATACTATACAAAAAGAGGGAAATAGCAAATGAAGAAAAAATGTTTAGCCTATCCCAAGAAGGTTTTGACATTGATAAGATGTTTCAAGCTACCTATAAACTGTGTTGCCTGCAGCCATAGCACTGTGGCATCTGATTCCATCAGATCTCAGAAGCTAAGCAGGGTCTGGCCTGGTTAGTCCTTGGACGGGAGACTGCCTGGGAACACCAGGTGCTGTAGGCTTAGGAGACAGACCCGGCAACCCACTCCCAAAAATCAGTCCGCCATTAAAAACCCTATGCACAGCAGAGAAGCACTGACAATCATGTTTTGCCTGTTGTACATAGGGTCACTATGAGTTGGATACCAACTCGACGGCACCTAACACCAACAACATAAACTGTGTTATGCTCTATGAGATGAAACGTAGTGAGTTAACAACTCTGTATGTCTGCTAAATGTTGACATGGTCAAAGTCATTTGGACTTTACACTCAAGGAGGAGAAAGTCTGTAGGACTCCAAGGTAATGCATTTCTTAGGAAGAATCTGTGTAGTATCTTCTCTTACCCCATAAAAGAATCCAAAAGAGACCCTCCCAGGAGATGCTACTTCACTGACAGTGAATGATCTTTCCCTTGTCTGCATGGTCCCCCCTGGAGGACTCTCAAGTCTCCTAGAGTTTCTTCTTCCTCGACGTGCATGTTCCTCTCTGTGATAAAGCATCCCTCTCCCTAAAATGGGCTGGGATTTAGCTCAGTTGGTAGAGCCCTGCGCTGCAATCTCTGAGGACCTGAGTTCAATTCCCAGCACCACAAAAATGGGAGAAGGATCTGGCAATCCACTCCCAAGGCAATCCCAAAATAGTCAGCCATTGAAAACCCTATGAGGGTCACTATGAGTTGGATACCAACTCGACGGCACCTAACAATAACAACAACCTCCCTAAAATAAAGATAACACGACCATGTCTGCAGATCATCTGAAAAGGGGAGGTGTCTTTGGGAAACCAACATGAAGGGTCAAAATCACTAGGAACTGTTTCAATTTTAAAACAGAGTTCCCAACCACTCCTGTCTCATAGAACACATGAAGTCCACGTTTGCATAAACAAGGCTGTTTGGGGCCCTCATCCTCGCAAGACACTCAAGTAGGAGACTCTGCCATCGATGGGCCTCTTTGCTACCTGATGAAGCCTAGGAACACCTCTCAATATATTTCTAAACGTGGGGGATAAAATTCACAGTGTTGGAAAGGAAACTGATCCTATTGAAATACAGATGACAAAATTTTTAAACATGTGATACAATATGTATTTTCTTAACAAAGCATTAAATGATCAATAGTAATTTCAAGCAAGTTATGAATAGAAGTAGTATTTCAAGGTATCTACAACAATTATGGGAGAAGGACCTGTCAACCCACTCTCAAAAAACAATCAGCCATTGAAAACCCTATGAACAGCAGAGAATCACTGACAATAGTGTTTCACCTGTTGCAAGTAGGGTCGCTGAGTCGGATACCGACTTGATGGCACCTAACAACAACAACAACAATAATTATGGGACTAGGATTTAGCTCAGTTGGTAGACCCCTGCTCTGCAGTTTCTAAGGTCCTGAGTTCAATTCCCAGCACCACAGAAATGGGAGAAGAATGTGTGAATCCACTCTCAAGGCAATCCCAAAACAATCAGCCACTGAAAACCCTATGAGGGTTACTATGGGTCAGACATGACTCGATGGCACCAAACAACAACAACAACACAATAATTATGTCTGCAGCCATACCACTGTGGTGTTCGATCAGATCTTGGAAGCTAAGCAGGGTCCAACCTGGTTACTACTTGTATGGGAGACTGCCTTGGAACACCAGGTGCTGTAGGCTTGGAAGAAGGACGTGGCAGCCCACTCCCAAAAAACAATCAGCCATTAGAAACCCTATGAATAGCAGAAAAGCACAGACAATAGTGTTTTGCCTGTTGTATGTTAGGGTGGCTATGAGTCAGACACTGACTCCACAGCACCTAACACCACCAACAATTACCTGGTGATATGAACATACTTATTGTTTTATTTTGTTTTGTTTTGTTTTTCTGCAGTACTGGGGGTTGAACACAGGGCCTCACGCTTGCATGCTCTACAAGTGCTGAACCACTTTGCTGCATCCCCAGCCCAGTTTTTTTACTTTTTGAGACAGGGTCTTGCTAAATTACACTGACTGCCTCTGGTCTCGAACTCGTAATCCTCCTGCCTCTGCCTCCCAAGCCGCTGGGATTACAGACACGAGCCAATTTATTGTTTGTATTAGAGACAAAGTTATGGCTGTTGCCAGTACTGTGGAGATAAGAAGCCTATGTCCATAATTAAGGAAAATGACGATTTTTCAGGCAGACGTGAGAAAAAATAAGGACATAATTTTTTCAAATCACAACTCATGACTTCCTGAATTTTCCCAGTGGGTCTCAGGTTAAAGACCCTAAGAAACCTATAAGGAAATTCTTCTCTATTGCTTTCTATTCTTCTATTTGCCCCAATTTTTCCTGAAGCACCCCAAAATCTCTTTCCCTGTCCCCTTATTCTGAAGTTTCCTTGCAATTTCTTCCCCCTATATACCTCTTCCCTTCATTTTTGCCTCACTTTCTCCTCCTGTTCTCTTCTTCAAGTAATTATCTTTTCTCCCTTTCCATAATCTACTTCTTTATTTCCATTACAGAGAATAAATTAAAATTTTGTGACGTATTTTGAAATTCAAAATATATTGGCTTAGGTGGGAGATTTCCAAGATAAACTTTCAAAGTGATCTTTAAAACAAAGAAAATGGTTAAAGTCCATCTTGTGTATTCGGCTTATTCAAATATTATGTCTATAAAAGCTTTGTGTTATGATAATAATAATAATATCTCTCTCTCCCTCCCTCCTTCTCTCCCTCTCTCTCTCTCTCTCTCTCTCTCTCTCTCTCTCTCTCTCTCTCTCTCTCTCTCTCTCTTCTTGGTCTTTTCATTTATTCATTTCCCATTAATTGTAAAATTGAAATAAAAAGAGAATAAATTTTTTATAGTCCCTTTCCATTCCAGAGCTTTGTTAATTTCTTCTAAGTGCACTTTAGTGCTGTTTAATTTGTACCTAGGGGTAGTACATTGCCACTGCATTATTTGCTCCTTCCTCCAGATAGAAGCAATTAGCCAAGCTGGCCAAGTCCTCCACCTGGCCGCCAGCAGCATATGCACAGCACCAGGAGGAAATGAGGCCGGGTTCCTTCGTATTCAAAGAGTTCACTTTTAACAATGGGCCTTCAGTAGTGAGGACGTATTTATGAAACTCAGATCCTCTCTGGTTAACTCTGGCAGACAATGGACATAGCAATGTTTCCATTCTGATATTTTAGCACCAAATGAAGCCCTTTCTATTGAAAGGCTATCACACTGACAAATAAGAATCTCTAAAGTGGCATCCGCCTGCAGCCCTACCACTGTGGAATCCGATCCCCTCAGATCTTGGAATCTAAGCAGGGTTGGGCCTAGTTAGTACTGGATGGGAGATTGCTGGGAACCACCAGATGCTGTAGGTTTGGGAGAAGGACTCAGCAGCCCACTGCCAAAAAACAATCAGCCATTGAAAACGCTATGAATAGCAGAGAAGCACTGACAATAGTGTTTCACCTGTTATAAATAGTGTTTCATCTGCCGTACATAGGGTGGCTATGAGTTGGACACTGACTCCACGGTATCTAACAACAACAACAAAGTGGCATTGATCAGCACTGGAACTGTTAATGCTACGTAAGCAAAGCCTAGGAGGAAACTGAAGTGATCTTGATGTGACTCAACCATGATCGGGGATGTCCACATTTCTGAAAATGAATAGATGTTGCACTATGGTGATAGCACCTATTGAGAGTCACTGGACAACTCCATACCCTCAAGAGTCAGAACTTGACGTCTTTTAGGTACATTTGGATATACACCACGTTGAAAATGGCGTTTCCCTTAGACAATGACGTCAGTTTTCTTCCCAAATCTTGGCATCAAAGTTTAATTCTATGAATGTCAGCTAATGAATAGTCAGTTCAAGGGAGAAGAATTTGAATTTAAAAATCAAATCATGCTTCATCGGGGAATACAGTACCCAAGAGAGTTGCCATTTTTAACCAAGGATCTAGCATGTCTCCTTCTACTGAAGAAAATATTAGGTATCTTATAGAAGATTGGTAGTGTTAGGAAATGCACACGAATTTCAGACAAATAGGACAAAGTACAACCTATTTATTCTGTATGAAGTTCTTGTAATTAGCCTGGTATTTTTGTTTTTGGATAATATTTGTATCTTTTTCTTTTATGTTAGAATTCAGTAAGAGACAGAGGATCCAGAAGACCTCATCTTGGAAATCTTAGAAATTTCACCTAACAGAATGACTTTTTCTTATCCTCAATCACATTTTTCCTGGTGTTGTTGTTGTTGTTAGGTGCTGTCTAGTTGAGTCTGACTCATAGTGACCCTATGTACAGCAGATCGAAACACTTCTCGATTCTGTGCCAGGCACACGATCTTATTTATGTTGAAGCCCATTGTTGTAGACACTGTGTCAATCCATCTGGTGGAGTGTTTCCCTTTTTTTCATTGATCTGCCACTCTCCCAAACATGATGTCTTTCTCCAGGGATTGATCTCTCCTGACTACATTTCTGAAATATGTAAGACACAGTCTAGGCATCGTTGCTTCCAAGGAGCACTCTGGTTGCACTTCTTCTAGGACAGATCTGTTGGTTCTTTTGGCAGCCCATAGTATATTCAATAATCATGTCCAGCACCATAATTCAAAAGCATCAATTCCTGGTACTGGGAGCTACTAGATAACAAGCCCACAGATGACTCAGGAAAAATGTTGATGAAACTCTAATACCAAAGAGCTGAAATATGAAGAGAAACATATAGCCCAGGTTGTTGCTAGGTGCCATTTAGTTGAGTCTGACTCATAGAGACCCTAAGTAGAACAGAACTAAACACTCTTGCCATGCTTGCCATGCCTGGCACTATGTAAGCACTTCTCTGCCATTTATAGGGTTGTCGATGGCTAATTGTTTCAGGAGTGGGCTGCCAGGTCCTTCTCCCATTTTTGCAATGGTAGGGATGGAATCCAGGGTTTAAAGGGTGCTTAGTGTACCAGATATTTTTGATACCAGACTGTCTCAAGTTGGCTTTGTTCTTTCCAAATGCCATAGTTACCCAAACAGATCAGGCATTTTTAAACACCTGCGATTTTGCCCATGCCTTGTCAGCTGCCTGGAGCACCTTCCTTCCTGAAGCTGAGCTGATAAAAATCCTTCCCTTACTTACCAAGGTTCGTGGAATGCAAGGTCCATTGTTTTGCTTCAGTTTTCCCACACTTTAATCTCTCTCAGCCTGCAGCCGTATCCCTATGGCATCCGATCCCATCAGATCTCAGAAGCTAAGCAGGGTCGGGCCTGGTTAGTCCTTGGATGGGAGACCACCTGGGAACACCAGGTGCTGCAGGCTTGGGAGAAGGACCCAACAACCCACTCCCAAAAATCAACCCACCATTGAAAACCCTATGAACAGCAGAGAAGCACTGACAAAGTGTTTCGCCTATTGTACGCAGGGTCGCTATGAGTCGGATACCAAGTCGATGGCACCTAGCAACAACAAATCTCTCTCAATTTGCTGCAGTTCTTACGATAAAGAGCATACTCTAACTAAATTGGTGGCATTTTTAAAAATGGTCTATACAATAATGGTTTGTTTTATAACTGATGGCAGTTGTTGTTGTTGTTGTTGTTAAGTGCTGTCAAGTCAGTATCCAGCTCAGAGCGACCCTACCTACGACAAGCAAAACATTATTGTCAGTGCTGCTCTGCTATTCATAGGGTTGTCAATGGCTGACTGTGTTTTGGGAGCAGGTTGCCAGATCTGTCTCCCAAGCCTACAGTATCTGGTGCTCCCAGGCAGTCTCCCATCCAAGTACTAACCAGGCCCGACCCTGCTTAGCTTCCAAGATCTGACGGGATCTGAGGGGATCAGATGCCACAGGGCTATGGCTGCAGGCAGATGGCAGTTAGATTTGGTGAAATACACAATGTGAGTGTATCCAAGTTGGCATGTGCAGTCGGTAGTTGGAAAAAATGGTCTGGATCATTGGAGGGGTACAAAATATGTCACTCCAACCCAACGTTCCAGAGCCTCAACTCAGGACAGTATCAATTCTGAGGCCCCACAGCCCTACTGAGAGACTAATTGTGGACTGATTGTGGCTGGGGTTAGCTCAGATGGTAGAGTGCTTGCTCTGTGTGCTCTCAGGCCAGGGGTCTGATCCCCAGCAGCACAAAATATGAGAATTCCACATCATTAATTCTTGTTCAACTTGATCTTGATTAGTAGTTTCATGGACCCATTAATGTCTTTATTAGAGTTCTAAAAATTCTTCCCCAGTTCAATGATAGGTTTTTGGTGGGTTTGGGGGTTTTTTGTTTGTTTGTTTTTTTGTTTTGGTTTTTTGTTTGTTTGTTTGTTTTTCCGTAATGGGGGTTGAACCCAGGACCTTGCGCTTGCATACTTTGCAAGTGCTGTACCATGAAGCTGCACCCTCAGCCTATTTTTTTACTTCTTGAAACAGGGTCTCACTAAATTACGCAGACTGCCTCTGGTCTGGAACTTGTGATCCTCCTGCCTCTGCCTCCCAGGTCCCTGAGATGATAGACATGTGCCACTGCACGTGGCTCCAATGATAGGATCTTCAACTTATCAGACACTTGAACTTGTCAGAGTCCTTTCCATGAATATCATTGAAGATGAAACACTTTAGGATTATGGTTGCTTTCAGAAAGCTTTGCGGGAGTACCAGAGTGGAACAATTAATTGTCTGTGGATCATAAGCTTAAAATCGTCATGGTTGAAGATCTAATAAGAATCTATTCTAATAATGATGCAAGTAGCAAAGAAATCTGGTTGTGTCTGTGGCAATATTTTAACATAATAATTAGAATTATGACTGATAATGTTATTACCAAGACTATCAGATTTCTATGAATTTCATACAATTACTACAACACATATTAATGGCTATCCATATAATTCAAAGAAAGTTAAACATGATTTCTTATTTGACAATTTTTCCCATGCAAATGTAACATATTAAATAAGCCTAATTAGTTTAACAGGTCTTTTCTTATAATGACAGAGAATAAATCACTATTTTATCTTATTTTAAAATGGTCTAAATATTCGATAAGTATCAACTATTTTTTTAACTGGCAAAACTTAAAAGTATTAGTTACCAAAGAGATTTGAGAAATAGTTTTTAAGTGGAAATATTAAAAATGGAATTATTGCTTAAATATGTATTTATAAACTTTTATCATACTTATTACCTATTTAATTCATTTGTTTCTAACAACTATGCTTGGATTATTTGTGAAAGTTTTATGAGACATTATACAAAGCTAGTCATCATCTCAAATTATGTGAGTCTTAACTACTTTTTTTATACAACATGCATGTTAGACCATCATCACAAAAACAAGAACCCAAAGGTAAATATATGAGTTTTGTTTGTTCCTTTGTATGTTTTTATTAAACTAATAATGTTGACCTGGTTTTATTGACCAAAGATTTACCCTAGTCACATGAATTTGAAAAGCATTTGGATTAGTTCCTATACTTCAAGCAGTTTTAGAAGTATTTCATTTATATAAGCCTCTACATTTCTTTAAGCCAATTAAATGCAGCTCTTTCACAAATTAATTTAGCAATACCATAGAGAGATGGAAAAATGTCAGGTGTACATGACATGTCTATAATACATACATAAACACACAGACAGAGCAGATCTCATTGACTCTATTCCAAAACATTAACCATTTACCAGGTACTAGAATAGAAAACTCACTAGTTTATGAACAAATAGCTGGATGCAAATTGTTCCTGGCAAATGAGACAAGGCAGAGTGACCAAATCTTTCTACCAATATGTGTGGGAAAGACTCAAGATTTTTCATTTGTGTAGTTTCCAGGTAGCTCCCCCCACCCCTTCAGATGAGTCAGGTCTTTGAAGTTTGCCTTTGAACAGGGTTGGTTCACAAGTAAGGAAGCGTAGAAAATTTATACCTCAAAGATGCAGAAAAGAATGCATGTGTTCCTCCATGCAGGATTTTTGGGGCACACTTGCTTACCATCCAAGGTCAATTTCCTGGAAGCTGTGGGAAAAAATGTTCAGAGCTAGTCTATTTCTAATTAATCATTTTTCCTTTGAGCCACAGACAGCAGCTCTCAAGGACTCTGAGTCCCATAAGAATAAGATACCACATTCAAGTGACTGAGTGACTGGGTGGGGCAGAGAAAATTCCAGCAGGGGTACAGAGAGGGACAGTAGAGGCAGGGGCTGAAGGGGCATATCAAGAATTTGAGGCAAGTGAATGGAAGATTTGAAGGCAAAAAGAGGAAGGAGGAGCAGGAGGAAAGGAAGATCATAAAGGAGTCAATTTAGGGAGATCTGAAGTTTCTTAGAGAATCCAATGAAGTTTCTATAGGCATTCAGTTTGATGTAACTTTACGCAACATCTTAACTCAGCACTGCCTTTATTGCCCTTGAGTGACTCTGGTCTGATTCTCCCCTGTAGGTTCCTGTTGTTGTTAGGTGCAGTCAACTCTGGTCTGACTCATAGCAACCTTCTGTACAATAAAACAAAGCACTATCCAACACACTGCCATGCATGTGATCTTTTTATGTTTAAGCCCACTGTTGCAGTCACTATGTTTCTTCTCATTTTGAGTCATGTCACATCAGCAGAAGGAGGTCCCATGGACTTTACTCCACTCTCATCATTAAAGTTGACTCTACTTTAAGGAAGCAACTCTTCCCCAGCTGTTTCTTGAATGCCTTCCAGCCTGGGGAGTTCATTTTGGGGCACTATATTTGACAGTGCTTCTGGGATATTCATAGTGTTTTCAATGGCTAATTGTTCCAGGAGTGGGCTACGGGGTCCTTCTTCCTAGTCTGAATTTGTCTGGAAACTCACCTGAAATCTGTCCACCATGGGTGGTCCTGCTGGTATCTGAAATACCTGCGGCATAGCTTTCAGCATCACAGCAGCATGCAAGCCCCCACAGCACCACAAGCTGACAGACACATGGGGGACTTAGGTTCCTAGCATATGACAAATAAACAACACCATTACAGTGGGATGTGGAGTGTTATGACTGGACCTAGGCACCATCATTTCTAACATGTTTGATATTAGCTTGAGATAAACAAAGTACATTCTGGCTTGGACGGAGTCCCTCTTGTCCAGACCATAATATAAGCCCTCTTCTTCCATCCCAAATCACAGGCATTTGCTGATCTTGCTGCCACCCAGAACCTGTCAGTGTAAGTTGCTCAATCAAAGTCACTCTGTGCAATTCTGGACCTGTCTGCCTCTCTTCTCTCCAGCTTGTGACATGTTAATTCTGGTTCTGATAAACTGGGACTGGATTTTTTCAGAACAAATTTCCATATTGTCCTTAACAAAAACCAGGCCTCTAAGAAAGAAGTTGACAGAAGCGGGTAAAACATACAGCTAGCAAGGGTTCAAAAACAAGAGGTTCCCATGGGAGAAGTTCCCAAGGAAGACCACAAAGATACATCACTCGCTTCAGTCTTGAAGTTGCCTCCTTTTAAATCACTCAGTGAACAATCGCACATGTTGAAGAATTCTGCAGCTCAGAAATTAGCAAAATTACCCTGCCTCATTAGAATTCTACAGAAACTATTTCCTCTTAGAGAATGTTTTAAAGGTGAAAGGAAAAATATAAATGAGACTTTGTCTCAAAATAAAAATGTAAAAAATGGTCTGGGGGTGTAGGCCAGTGGTAGAGCACTTGCTGAGCATGTGCAAAGGCCCTGGGTTCAAGCCCCAAGTACTGCAAAAAAGAGACAAAGACAGAGAGAGAGAAAAGAAGAAAAAGAAGAGGAGGAGGAGGAGGAGGAGGAAGAAGGGAAGAAGGAGGAAGAGGAGGAGGAAGAAGAGGAGGAGGAGAAGGAGGGGGAGGAAGGGGAGGAAGAGTTGGAGGAAGAGGGAGAGGAGGAGGAAGAGAAGAAGAAAGAATGTTTAGTGTTTGCATGGATTTTTACTAATAGCATGAGGCAGGCCACAGTCCAGAATGTGCTAAGGTCTATAGGAAAATGCCAAAGGTAGCAAAACACATTTAACTGGATCACAAAGAGACAAGAACTAGTAAGGAATGTGTCTCCCTTCTCCACTTCACTTTGGAGTTATAGAATCATAACTCAAACAGGAAGAAAATAAATAGATATAAGTACACAGCTCCTAGTCTTCCAAGCCCCAGCTTGTCTTTACCTGGCAATAGGAGAGGAAATGGAGCTCCAGAGAGAGGAGGAATTGTAAGGAAGCATCCAAAGCCATTAGCCATGGTCACAGCTTCTAAGCCCAGCTGGACCACGCAGGAACTCAGCTTTCCTGGGAGATTGCAAACACTTGCAGATGTTCAGAGGGAACAAATGCCAAGGAACTGCAAAGACATCAAGTTACCTCTGCTCGGGGAAGGCCCCACTCAGTAATTGCTGCCCTCTTGGCGAACTGCTGCTGTCTTCCAGCTGCTCACATGGCAGCCTTGACTCCTCTGACCATGCTCCAGGGCTGCTTCTGCCCTGGGTACCATTGTTTCCCTTCCCCTCACAAAACCATCACCACCTCCAAGGCCACCAACCTCCCTACTCTGCACAGTTCCAGAAAAGAATTCTTATTATAGCAAGGACCATTTTCCTGCTGGCATTGAGGGGACTCACTGTCTGTAATGATGTCTTGATATTTCAGGCTTTCATAGGTGCTCAGGGGCGGTGATGAGGCCTCTCTAAAATCCACAGATGATGTCTACACTAAACATTCTCCATATATACCTTTCCCCTTGGCTCCATCTGCGTCCACAGTCTTACTACAGTTCATGTAAACCTTTGCTTAATTTGGAAGCAAGATAATGATATCAGTGGACCAGCAGGCCACGTGTTTCCAATAGAGCAGATTTAGCCCTGAAGGAATATTTGGCAATGTCTGGAAACAATATTAGTTAACCAACTTGATGGGGAGAGGCACAGACTTGGACTGGGGGTTGCTACTCATGTCTTACTGATATACTAGGCCAGAAATGCTGATCACCATGTTATAATGCACAAGGTGGTTTCCACAACAAAGAATTATCCAGCCAAAGCATCAATAATGCTCAGGTTGAGAGACTGTGAAAAAGTCTAACAAAACGTTAATAATTTCCTTATTATGATCTCGTTTCTGATCTGTCATGTATTCTTGGTCCATAGCGTTTGCAACACTTGCCTTCAAAACTTTAACAATAAAAAGAACCCCAGGGGGAATCTATTCTTCAGGCCTGCCATGGATGCATTCAAGCCATGTTCAGAGTTCACCAGCATCAGATACAATAATGCAGGCTGCAAATATTGTTGACTTATTTTCTATTCAGTTCCCCAAATGCATGAAAGCTATGTTGTTTTAGGTGCCGTCCAGTCGGTATCCGACTCATAGCAACCCTACATACAACAGGGGAAACACTATTGTCAGTGCTTCTTTGTTATTCATAGGGTTTTCAATGGTGGATTGATTTTTGGGAGTGGGTTTCCAGGTCTATCTCCCAAGCCTACAGCACCTGGTGTTCCCAGGTGGTCTCCCATCCAAGATCTGACAGGATCGGATGCCAAGCTACAACTATGCATAAATCATTAACAATTAATTTTAGAAGTGCATGAAAGAGCAAAGCCACTCACACTTTCTATTCATAATTTTCTCTAGTAAACCTGTCTGTGGAATATTTCTCAGACTCATTAAAGCCTTACCAATATTATATATAATACCCCTTCACCATAACAAGAGAGACTGTATGGAGATCCTCTTACACTTCAGGAGACCTTAACAATCTACCTGGCCCTACAAGGCCAGAGTGGGCAGTAGATTCCAGATCTTCCTAGTACCTTTTATAATGCTTCCATGCCACAATAGTAATTTTTTTTTTTTTTTTTTTTTTTTTTTTTTGGCGGTACTAGGGGTTGAACCCAGGGCCTGGACCACTGAGCTGCACCCCCAGCCCATTTTGCAGATTTTATTATTTTCTGAGACAGGGTCTCGCTAAGTTACACTGACTGTCTCTGGTCTCGAACTTGCGATCCTCCTGCCTCCTCCTCCCCAGCCGCTGGGATTACAGGCATGCGCCACCATGCCCGGCTCCACAATAGTAATTATTATGAACCTTTTGTTTTGTGGCCATTTGATAGACTGTATGTTAAGAGGAAACATAAGCAAAGAAATTATTTAAAAAATGGGTATATTACTGAACAGAAATAGTGGGAATAGAAGAGAAAGATATGGAAAGAAAAGAGAAAGATTTTTTTAAAAATCACAACATTTGTGGCAGAGATGTTGAAGGGAATTTCTTCAGCCCGCCCACACTCGCTTGCTCTCGCTCCTGCTCTCTCTCTTTCTTTCTCTCTCTCTCTGAAGCCTTGATACTGTGCACAATTTGTGACTCAGTCCTGTATTTCTCTTTGACCAACCTGTCAGTTAAAATTTGCCATCAAACAAAACTTTTACCAACTGCTACCCTTATGCCCATTGGACTTAAACCAGCTACTCTTCCCAACATTTTATACTCTGAACTAAATTGCGTGTGAAAATTACCTTTTATTGACGTTAGTGAGAGCCTTATACAAACAACTGAGGGCCGATTTCAACTGCCCACTGCCAAAATAGCCCTCTGTCCCATCTGTTGGATGCACATATCATTAAGACTTTTATTAGCCTCAGAAATAGAGACCTCATTTTATAGTGTTAGCTAAAAACCTACAAAAGTCCTTGAAAAGCAGCTCTATCGGTCCTGCTAACCACTATGTCTGACCAAATACTGCTGAAGAACCAGGTTGGCATCAGTTTTAATAAACCTTCCCCAAATCATGGCACCAATATGTAATTCTGTGTTTGTAAATTCATACTCAAAAAAAAAGTATATCTATTGTGCCTCAAAAAAATGGTATTGAAAGAAGAATTTTTAAATTTCTTGTTCTGTTTATCCAGATTTGATGAGAAAAATGTCTGTCAAATGACATATTTCAGTTAGACAGGAAAAGTTAAGTTTAAGATATTTATTGTAAATCATGGCAACAAATAAATTAATAACAAGATATTGTATACTTGAAAAGTGCTAAGAGAAAGTATGTTTTAAGTGTTCTCACCACAAAAAAAGAATTTGATAAGTATATGACATAATTGTTGTTGTTGTCAGGTGTCATCAAGTCAGCTAGGACTCACAGCCACCCTATGCACAACAGAATGAACCACTCCCTGACACTGTGCCATGCCCGGCACTATGTCAGCACTTCTCTACTATTCATAGGGTTTTCAATGGCTGATTGTTTGGGGAATGGGCTGCCAGGTTTTTCTGCCATTTTGGAAGTGCTGGGGACCAAACCCAGGACCTCAGAGAACACAGAGCAGTGCTCTACCAAGTGGGCTAAACCCAGCGTGTGTGAGATAATGCATATGCTAAATGGCTTCATTTAGCCATTGCATACTATGCACCTGTCAAAACATTATTTGTACATCATAAATGTATTATAAATTAAAAATAGATGACGGGAAAAATTTCCCCAGAAATATAGGGCAATCCTAATTTCTTACTGACACCACTATGAAGTAAAGACATGGCATTAAATAGAGCCACCATGAGAAGACATCAAGACCATCTCTAGAAATGGAACAGTGGTAGGAGACTTAACCCTGAGGAGTCCTGGAAGAAGTAATGATCTTTTACCAGAAGAGAATAAAGTCATGGAAACCTACTATGGCTTTTTACAGTTCTGCTTACAATTAGGCATTAAACAATTTACCCCTTGTGGATGAGTTCCTTAAAGCCTGCTGAGATGCTGCACTTGGGAAGACGAGTACATGCTGGGTTTTCTTCTGTTGTAGTTTATTTGTATTTAAAAAAAAAAAGGACAAATTTAAAAATTCACTTTTTGCTGAATTTTACTTTTTCAAAGAAGAACAGCATGGGTGGACATTTGTCCAATGTTTGTGGTAAGTCCAGCAATAAAAGACAATGGCTCCTACATTCATGCCCAGGCAATGTCCTATGGGCTGGAATTCATAAAATCAAGATAACAGATGGCATACCTAAATTTAATTTGCTGTTTGATTTATCCTTGCTTTACTGCTCTGAATGTTTATCTAATGCTGCTAGGAAGCACAAGTCCATGCTTCCGGCAAGTTTATCACGTAATCTGATATTGCGCCATCAATCCCGAGGAGGAAAACCATGGCCCATCCACAGAGGCACCCGCCTCAACTTGGGAGCCCATAACGGCCAATACTCCATATGTCAGAGATGGCATCGCATGTGACCTGAAATCAGTGCACGTGGCAGGAAAGCAATAGTGGAGACCATCAAGGGGAGGACTGTGCCTGTGATTTTGCTGGGTTTTTTTGTTTGTTTGTTTTTTGGGTTTTGTTTTGTTTTGTTTTGTTTTTGAGACAAGAGGAGTTATTTTGGGGCATTGCAGTCTATGTCCCAAGGTCCCCTGAGAACCCTAATGTTTGGTCCAATTGTTGTGACTCGATTTTCCTTGGGGGCTCCTCTCCTGAACGGTGTGTGTCTCTGACTGCCTGTGAGTATGTACATGATTAGCGTTAGACCAAAGTTCTGGACCACCACATTCTAAAAAGAGAATGTCTAAAGTCTGTGTTACTGCTGCTGGCAGCTGTCAAAATAATTCCCGCTGATGCGATGTCGAACAGACTTGCCTCTGAGTCAGATCAGTGTTGGGGGGGCGGCATGTGGTGCTGCAAAATTAGGTCATTAATTGGGAAGCAAGCTCAATCATCCTGGTGTTTGGAGACCAAAACTCTGAAGTAAGAGGGAACTGAATAATCAAAGATTCTGGAACTGTCTTTTAAATCTCAAACAAGGTGTCAATTTAGCAAATTAATTCTCAGAGTACGCTGGAAGGGTTTTATTACTTAAAAGTGTGGCTATATAATGCATAGTCTGCCAACATGAGTGTCCTGTAAAACATTCTGACATTGAAATATTTCTCTCCTTGAGGGTGAAATTTCAAGTCCTAACATGTATTGTACTGATCTCACTTCCGAGCCTTCAAATGTCAACTATTTCAAATGACTCTTGGAGAACCTAATGTCAACCTATTTCTTTCCACTGTCACCTAGAGTGGTCATTATAGGGTTAGCCTATGAAATTACCTCATGGTAATAGTGTAGAAAGAAACACGAAAGTCTCAATGGTTTAGATTCTTGGAGCAGAAAAAATATATATATCAATCTGGTGGTGAGAGCCAGATTGCTAAATGACAGTATCAGCTGCATTTCCTATGTGCCTGTGGGTTACCCTTCCAAACTAGTTTCAGAAACAAATTGAAATTGAACCAGAGTCCCACAAAGTAGAACACAGACTTTTTGAAGATTCATATCAGGTAAATAGTAAACAGATTGTTAGAAAGTTGTTGTTGTAGTTAGGCGCCGTCAAGTCATGTTCGACTCATGGCAACCCTCATAGGGTTTTCAATGGCTGATTGTTTCAGGATTGCCTAGGAGTGGATTGTCACGTCCTTCTCCCGTTTTTGTGGTGCTGGGAATCGAACTCTGGACCTCCGAGACTGCAGAGCAGTGCTCAGCTTTCAGAAAGTATCACCATTTAAATTGATTTTATGCTTTCATCTCCAACCCATCTGGCATTTTATATAATTAAAATTTATTTGTTAAAACCCTGCCCTTTCCTCAAAAGTTTTCAAGGAGTTTTAATGCTCTGATATAACATTTAAAAAAAAAATAGTTTCCAATATATAAAAAAAATTTTAAATAACAAAAAATGAAAATAAATTTTAAAAAAGAACAAAAATAGTTACCCATTACCTTATGAACTAGAGTAGTACAATATTTCTCATATTCCAATTAAAGGTGGAAATGTACATCTTTATCTTATAATTTGTTCCTAAGAAAGTAAAGATGTTCATATAGAAATATATATATAATTTATTTATTTAGTAATTCAAAATGCCTGGGGATTTTTCCCTAAAATCCATCACCTAATAACACAAATCAAAGATTAAAATAGTAAGATGGCCTAGGAGAATTAACAAAGATAAATGCAGGAACAAAACCAGGTTGATTTATTTGGTACCATTCCAATTTACCTCCTCACTCTTCTGTCCTGATTAATTGCCCTCAGCGAGGAGCTGGAGCCTAAGTTATGCTGTTCTCTTAATTCCTGTTGATCATGTAGTGTTGATGTAATGATAGAAAGAGAATCAACTGCCTTTTAAACTAACTCATTCTTCATGTGTTAATCAATCATAACTTGTCCATTTTAATTACCTCCCAAATTCCAAATAGAGATATGCTTGCAATTTCCAAATAGTTGCATGATTGAAAATGTTTTCCTTGTTTCAATAAGGAAACTCAAATTGATGACTCAGGTGGTAAGATTTATGAGATGAAATAGTTACGTTCATCTCCCTGCTTTCAAAACTACTGGTCTCCAATTCAATAAAAAACAGCAGTCCCACCAAAGAAAGGCAGGCTATGCCCATTAATGATGATGATCATGTTAACACACACACACACACACACACACACCCCAGCATTGGTAGATGTCAAAGAAAGCCAGCCAAGAAAATATGTACTAACCTCCCTCTTCATATCCACAAAACTGCAGTGTATCTGAATATTAAACATAATTATACAAATTTCATAGACTATAGGTGCACCTGTATAACATTTTCGGTCATTTTTGCCCCCCTTGGAGCAATACCAGCAGACTGGGTTGTCAATCACTTGTATCCATCCAATGGAAATTCTGGCTTCCTTACAAACTGGACAGTTAAGAGAAAGTTGTAAGGAGAATTGGCTAATGCAATTAGTTATTTTGATTGGAAGCAAACAAAAAACAAAATAAAAGGAAACTCTTTTCTGAAATAAGTCCTCATTTAAGAGTGTCCCTTGTCATCACATAAAATCCAATCACATTTTTAACATCTGAAGTGAAGACATTGTGTTTTCATAGTTAATGGTCTAGAAATTGGCAACAGAATATGATGACTATGTAGGGGAAGAAAAATAACTTTTCCTCAAACTTTTCTGAGTTTTTAGGTTGGACAATTTTCTATAGCAAAAGACAGGAGAAAAACAAACAGAAATTTATTAATATATATTCCGCATGTATACCTGAGAGATAGCTGGCAAAAGAAACCGAGTAAAACTCAAGAGTAAATCTCTAAAAAGTGGCTTACATACTATCATCTGCTGAAACAAATAAAAAGAAAAGGGGTGGGTGAAAAGAAGAAAGGGTCATGGGAGAAAAGAAACGAAATATCACAGATGTTGCCCTTACAGCAAAATCAGATGTACATATGTAAATAGGTATACTCAGCAAACAAAACATGCAAGTAGGAAAGAGACCATTGGTAAGGAGGGAGGGGATGGGGGAAGGGGGTCATGAGAGGGTAAAGGGGAAGTGACATCAGCAATATGCAATGAAATGCATGTATGGAAATGTCATAATGAGACCCATTAAGTTGTACATTAAAAATTACCAATAAAAAGTATTTAATAAAAGAATGGTGTAGGGTGTAAGGTACGGAGGAAATTCACTTGTGATCAGATAACCAAGAAAGCACTATAAAAAAGGGTAAGGTTTATTATGCAAATTTAAGTCAGTGCCTTCTCTTAATCAGAGTTACTAGTATTTTAGTTAGTCACCCTTTTCCCGATGGTACAGAGAGAAAACACCCTTGCAGTTGGAGATTTTCTTTACAGAAGTGACTTTATCTTACAAAAGAGTGTCTGCTATTTTCCAAAATAACCAGCTCAAAGTTATCCTCATACTAAAGAGCTATACGTTGGTGTGCCCAATTCTAGTCTTCTACAGTCATATTTTGAGGGTAGCATGTTTTGAACTTTACCACATAATGATGATGCAGGATTTCTAAGGGAATAATTTTCATATAAAATTTTTTCTACTCAATATCCAAAGGGGATAAATACATGCACAAAGTTCTAGAACTTCCCCAGGTAATTAAAAGTGTTTTCCCCAATTTCACAGAAATTGCATGTTTGCTGATTTCTCTCTCTCCTAGTTATCATTCAGTCCCTTCTAGTTACTGGTTACCCATCACTTCTAGGGAGCACTCAAGTGGAAAGAATGGTTTACCAGGGTCACCATTGGATCCAATTGTTTGAATTCATACTTTAAAACAAAGGAAAAAGATATCAAGGAAACTACTTCCTTAATATTTGTGCCTAAAATTTTGCATGCCTAGCACGGCAGGGCTTGAAGAGCAGAAATCAACCCTTCTCATCTCTGAATCCCCCATATCACTTAGCTCAGTGACTTTAATATGATAATCACAAAACAGACCAGGCATCCAAAGGACCAAATCTTTAAATCTAACATAATTCTAGTTGTGAACTCAGTCTAGAACCTACCAAACTATGCTCCCCAATTCTCTAGTTCAAAGGGATACTTTTGAAGAAAATGTTTCATAGTTAAATACATCAGAACAGTAAGAACGGTGCTAAGTCCTCTAGTTTTACCTGCACTTGGCCAGCCCAAGCTTCTACCAGGGAATTGCTGCATGCGAGAGTCTCTTTTGGATGATTTACAATCCATATGAAAGACTCCAAGACATCTTTTTCTAGAGGAACTTGTTTGTTTTAGTTTAAAGCAAACATATTTGACCTCAGAATCCTTTTCTATTTAATGTCATGGAATGTGCTTGGGGAAACGCTCTTTAAGAAATTGAGACAGACCATGGGATGAATTATAACATGGTGAGGCAGTTTACAGATGCCAAAATCTTACACAGTTACATGAAACACAGACACAAAGATGTCTCTTGCATTATTAGTTATCAAAGCTGGGCATAAAAAAGAATTTGAAAATATAAACATAAGACAGAAAGCAGAAATTTCAAAATCTATGGAAAATTATTACACCTAGTTGC
This sequence comes from Pedetes capensis, assembly GCA_007922755.1. Classification (NCBI taxonomy): domain Eukaryota; kingdom Metazoa; phylum Chordata; class Mammalia; order Rodentia; family Pedetidae; genus Pedetes; species Pedetes capensis. The sequence continues at coordinate 122,965 of VMDO01002915.1, read as the reverse complement.
CCTCCACTTATATTCACAAAGTATTAATTGAGATAAACTCTCTAGTATATTCACAGATCAAAATATATCATAAGTTATTCACAAATGATTATGTCTACATTTATTTGGGTATTTGTTATTCTTAACCATTCCGATCTGAACCCCTTAACTGAATTTAGAGAATGCTCTAGCTAAGTGGCTATGTTGTATGTTTTTAGGTGTGGTCACATCAGATCCAACTCATAGTGACCCTATGAATGAAACACTCCCGACACTGTGCCATACACATGACCTTATTTATGTTTAAGCCCATTGTGGCAGCCACTGTGTCAATCCATCTATTTGAGGGTCTTCCTTTCTCTGGCTGACCCACCACTCTCCCAAACATGATGTCTTCTCCAAGGACTGGTCCCTCCTGAAAACACATCTAAAATACATAAGATGCAGTCTAGCCATCCTTGTTTCCAAAGAGCACTCTGGCTGCACTTCTTCTAGGACAGATCTATTGGTTCTTTTGGCAATCCATGGTATATTCAATACTCAATAGCACCATAATTAAAAAACATCAATTCTTCTCCTGGCTCCCTTATTCAAGGTCTGGCTTTCACAAGCATATGACACACTGAAAATACCATAGCATGAGTCAGGCACACCTTCAATTTCAATGTAACATCTTTATTTTTCAACACTTTCAAGAGGTCTTTCACCAAGGCTTTTCCCAACAAAATGCATCTTTTGATTTCATGACTACTGCTTCCATGAGTATTGACATAGGAGGCAGAAAATCTTCCCACTACCAGAGTTAAAAATCAAATTATTACTGCCCCTGCCTCCTTTGTAGCAAAGACATTGTCCTATGACCTTGATTTGACTGAGGAGCTGGTGACAGAGTAAGGATTCTCAAGAGCCGTCCAGAAAAGAGTGGCACCACAGCAGTAGTAGCTTCATTAAGGATTTTGTGTGAGGCTTATGCCAAAGATCTAAGGGTTACCACATGACTGGGCCAATCAGCACCTCCCATCATCTTGACCACAAAAACTGGTTCAAAAATAGACAAACATGTGTTCCAAATCAGCCCACTGAGAAAATCTTGAGTTATAATTTGGGGGATGAACAGAAAGAATTACGAATCACTCAGATGCAAAACTACACCTATAAGTAGCCATCCTTTTATTTTTCTCCCAGTAAGTTTTATTAGTAATTTTTAATGTACAACTTAATGGATTTCATTATGACCTTTCCATATACACATATCCATTGTACATTGCTCATGGTCTCTTCCCCATTACCCTCTCATGACCCACCTCCTCTCACCTCTTCCACCCCATCAACTGTCTCCCTTCTACTTGCATGTCTTATTTCTGTGTGTGTGCACACACATCCAGATTTTGCCTTAAGAAACAAACATATTTCCCTTCCTTTCCATTGTTACCCTGTCTTGTCACTCCTTCCCCCATCTTTTTAGTGACATCTCCCCCAACATCGGCTCCTTCTACTTTCATGATCTATGTATTTCCCCCATCCCCTCCCTCCTTACCAATGGTCTCTTTCCTACTTGCATGTTTTGTTTGCTGAGTATACCTATTTACATATGTACATCTGGTTTTGCTGTAAGGGCACCATCTGTGATATTTCCTTTCTTTTCTCCCATGACCCTTTCTTCTTCCCCCCTATTCCTTTTCCTTTTATTTGTTTCAGCAGATGATGGTATGTAAGCTACTTTTTAAGATTTACTCTTGAGTTTTACTCATTTTTTTGCCAGCTATCTCTCAGGTATATATGCAGAATATATGTTAATTGACTATATATTGAAGTCTAACATCCACATATGAAAGAAAACATGTGATGCTCGTCTTTCTGCATCTGGCTTATTTCACTTAAAATGATGCTGTCTTATTCCATCCATTTTCCAGGAAACATGGCCATCCTTTTATTACACGGCAAAGTTAACCAAAAAGAGAGACCCAGGCTTAACAAACATGGCTAATGGAGTCTGTGAGGCCAGTGCCATTGCTGAACTTTTCAGCTATACGAATAACAACTTTTCCCTTGCATTTAGCTAGTTTAGTTTTATTTTCGGATGCAATCAACAGGGAACTTAGGGTGATAAGGGAAAAGTGAAATCAAGAAAGAATTCAAATCAGGATTGATAGATTGCAAAAGTTGAGGCTAGGAAGATATTAACAAGGGCTAAGTCCAAAGGGAAGGTCAGTGTGGAGGGGAAAAACCAAAGATAAGAAACAGAACAATGAATAATGAGGTCCGAATCTGGAGGAATCAACAGCAGGATAAAATATTGTGTACAGTGCAAATTGGGTTAGGATGATTTAGAATAAGTCTGTGAATAATGAACAAATGATGTGACTTACCATTTATGGGGGACCCAGAGCACAGTGTAGTATGGGTGAGCTAATCAGAAAGACATCCAATGTGAATGCCACTTGATCATTAATTCTGAGTATAGAAAAGATTCTAAGAACTAAGAATCCCTCAGGGGAAACTGAGAATTCTAAGAATACAAACGTGGTTAGAGGGTGGTTTTATGACTGGGTATGTTTCTCATTTTTCTTTGATGTGACTTTCCATATAGCTTAAAAACCAAAAGAGAATTCTGGAAGGGATTTTTACTATTAATCCAAGAGAAGAATAAAATTTGACCTTCTTAAGTAAGCAATATCTGTCTTAATCTCCCTAAGAAGTGGTTGGTGAACCATGCCAAAAGAGCTTGGCATTTTTGTGAAAATATGAGAATGTCATTATTTCCTCATCTTTCTGCTCAACACAGAACCCTGTACCAGCTACAAAACAAATGAAAATGAATAAGACATCATTTGATCTCTCAAGGAGCTTGCCATCCTAATGAGAGAAGATCCACAAATATTCAATGAGAATACACAAATAAATTTTAAAAATGCACAGATAAAAGCAAAGCATTTGAAGAAGGTGCAGAGGAAGGAATAATTTAAAAATACCTGCAAAAGAGGCAGGCTTGTCAAAGCCAATGAATTGCCTAAATTTTCAACTTTTTAATCAGTTGTGTTAATACAGTATAGATGTTGCTGTTGTTAGGTGCCCTTGACTTGGTATCCAACTTATAGTAACCCTACATACAACAGGTAAAACACAATTGTTAGTGCTTCTCTGCTATTCATAGGCTTTTCAATGGCAGATCGATTTTTGGGAATGGGTTGCCAGGTCCTTCTCCCAAGCCTGCAGCACCTAATGTCCCCAGGCGGTCTCCCATACAAGTACTAACCAGGCCTGACCTTGCTTAGCTTCCAAGATCTGACAGGATCGGACATCAAAAGTATAGCTATATGAACCATTTATAGCTTTATATTCAGGAAGTTACATAATTGGAATTTAACTTTAAAAAAAAAAATTGTTAGCCGAGTCATGAGAAACAAGGAGACAAACCAAACTGAAGGACATTCTCTACAACAATTGACTTATACTCTTAAAAAATGCCAATGGGATTAAAGATAAATGTTGGGATTTTAGTCCAGATTAAAGGAGATTAAAAAGAAAGTAACAACTAAATGGATCCAAAATTATTCCCATGCACAAAATGCATTGAACACCACCTTAGCCCTGGAATACATTAAGGTCACTTCCAACTCACTGGCTAGTGCTGTCATGGACGACAGAAGTGCCCTAGCCTTGCCCCTTTTGGGCTGCGGTGGTGTTTGCACAACAGTTAATAAATCCTCTTGTATCTGGATTTTTGCCTGAGGTGAAGTGGACCAGTAAATATTGGAATTTTAGGAGAAGGCTGCCTAGGGTCCTAAAGCAGACACTGGTGGCTGCTGCAGTTTGTTCTGCTTGTCGGGTCCAGAACCCCGGGGGAGCCATGGCGGAGGTCAGCACTGCAGATCGGTCTCATCATGCTGCTTAGAGTCCTATCACTATTAACCTCAATTAAATGCCACATTAGACAAATTGGATGGATTTGGGTCCCAGCCCCTGTCAGTCAGGTTCATCAAAGTGACCAATCATGTAGTGTGTTCATGGGGACATTCATTAACGGAGGCATTGAAAGCAGTAGGCACAGATGACAGTCCATCAACAGGCACCACAATCCCTCGATTTCCTCCTGTCTTGGCACAGCTTTTATGCTGAACTACCTCTGTAAGAATATTCATATAAAAGAAGATAGAGATGTTTCTTCCCTCCAGGGCTAAAGAAAAATTTCTTTACTCTCCAGGGTAACAAAACTAGTATCTCCTCTGGGCCAAAGGTTGGGCTAATTTGCTAGTGTCCCTTGTCACATGATGCAGAGTTTCCTAAACTCAGTATGCCTCAACACTGACACAGACCTCTGTAAGGAGGGCCCACCTGATCCCACCTGCATGTCCTCCCCATGGGACCAGGGAGTAAAAGAATTGATGCGATCCTGAGGCTTATGCTGCTGGCTGGGCCATGGATAACAAAGTCCTTTGTTTCTGATCCAGGAGTTTCAAAAATCTTCTGCCAACACGCGTGAGAGAGTGTGAGGAGAACTTGACATCTTGCTGGTCGAATAAAATCTCAGACTCCATATTTTCTGACAAAGACTTGGGTTCATGTAGACAAAAAACGTACTTGCAAATCAAAAGACTCAATAGTGTAATATCATTCTTCTCACTTTGCTCTGAAGACCTAGTGCAATTCCTGTTGAAGTCCTAGTAAAACTGGTTTCATGGAAATGGGCAGACTTATACTAAAACATATGTGTAAAAAGATAAATGACTTAGGATACCCAAAATAATACAACAGAAGAAATTTGGAGGATTTATATAATATCTGTACTTAAGACTTGAAGTATTGTTGTTATTGTTGTCAGGTGCCATTGAGTCGTGTCCAACTCACAGCAACCCTCATAGGGTTTTCAGTGGCTGATTGTTTCAGGATTGCCTCAGGAGTGGATTGCCACATCCTTCTCCCATACTTTATAGTAATCCAGATAATACTGTAGCTGTATAAAGTTAGACAAAGAGGTCAGAAAGCACAACAGAAAGTCCTCAAACTTCCCCACAGATATATGGCAAGTGAATTTTGACCAAGACCCCAATGCAATTCAACGGGGGAAGAAAACTGGATCTACTGGATATTCACATAAAAAAAAAATTACACCATATATAAAGACCTAACACTTCAAAGCTCTTATAAGAAAACATAGACAAATGTGTTTGAGATCTTGGGATAGGCAAAGATTTCTTGGAAAGAAGATGCAGGTGCTAATTATAAGAAAAAGAAAAAGCATACACAGAATGAAATTATCAAAATTTTAAATGCCTGAGCAACAACAGATAATATAGAGGAAATGAAAATGCAAATCAGATGCTGGGAAGAAATACTTGCAACATAGACTTCCAACAAAGGATCTGTATTTAAACTATACAAAGTAGCTACAAAACAAGAAGAAAAAGTCAAATATCCAATTGTTTTAAAAAGGCAAAAGACATCCATAGATGCTTCACAAAAGAGGATTTACAAATGGTCAATAAACACATGAAAAGGTATTGAACAGTTTTAGTCATCAAGGACATACTAATTAAAATTGCTCAGATGCCACTTCACACTCGCTAGAATTACCCAAGTTAAAGACTAAAAATATTAGCCAGGTGCAGTGGCTCACGCCTGTAATCCCAGCAGCTGGGGAAGCAGAGGCAGGAGGATCACAAGTTCAAGACCAGAGGCAGTGTGTGTAACTTAGCAAGACTCTGTCTCAAAAAGTAAAAAATGGGCTGGGGGTGCAACTCAGTCGTCCAGCACTTGCAGAACATGCAAGCGTGAGGCCCTGGGTCCATCCCCAGTACTGGAAAAAAATAAATAAATAAACTAAAAATAGCAAAATGTCGGAAAGAATTCAGAGCAACTAGACACTAGAGGGAGCTCACAATGGCCCAACCACCATGGAAAAATGTCTCACCCCCCCTCCACATTACTGTTTAAAAATCCCACTCAAATACTTACCCCCAACCAAATGAACATATATGGTAACCAAAAGACACAGGCAAAAATGTTTATTGTGGCTTTATAAGAACAAAATTGGAAACAACATGAATATTTGCCCATGGGAAATAGCTAGAAAAAAGTGTAAATACTCACAGAATGAAATATTACTTGTTAATAAAGGGAAACAAATGCTATACAAAAATCGATAAATCCCAAAAACATGAAAAAAGCCATACACAAAGGAATATGTATGTTACAACCTCATCTGCATGAGTTCTGGATGTGCAAAGTTAATGCATACATCTAGAAACTGCAGTAGCAATTACCTGATAGGAATACAAAAATAGGCTAGAACGGTGCTTGTTGTTGTTGTTAGGTGCCGTCGAGTCGGTATCCGACTCATAGCGACCCTCTGTTCAACAGGGGAAACACAATTGTCAGCGCTTCTCTGCTGTTCATAGGGTTTTCAATGGCAGATTGATTTTTGGGAGGGGGTTGCCAGGTCCTTCTCCCAAGCCTACAGCTTCTGGTGTTCCCAGGGGGTCTCCCATCCAGGTACTAACCAGGCCCGACCCTGCTTAGCTTCAAAGATCTGATGGGATCGGATGCCACAGGGCTACAGCTGCATGGAACGGTGCTATGGGGTGCTTATTATATGAGTGTATATATTTGTCAAAGCCGATCAAACTTTATACTTAAGTCTATAGAAGTGATTGCACACAATGATCAATTCAAAATGGAAAAAAAAAAAAAGACTAGCACATAGATTTTATTTAAAACTCACTTTCTTCCAGACTTTTCAAGGTCTAACATCTGAATCAAACTGAAAGTAAGATTATTTGCTCTGTTTCCACAGGTGTTGAGAAAGATATATTCTCAGACTTTACACAGCTACTAAACCAAAAGTGCCAGGAAAATGATTAATCAGATCTGATAGGGCCTATTTAGAATCCAGAGATGAAAGGAAAGAACACTCTCGAGTATAAAAGCAGATGGGACGCTGAGCCACCCAGCAGACCTAGTCAGACACAATGTTGGCGTTCCTGGTTCTGGAGATTCTGGCCCTGGCATCTGCTCATCATTCGGGTGAGCACTTTGAAGGGTGAGTAACCAATTCCTTAAAGGGCAAGTTTTACTGGCTCAAAAAATTGGGGCACATTACTTAATTTTAAAAGGAGACCCTCAAATAGATAGACACAGTGGCTGCAACAATGGGCTTAAACATTTTTAAAAAGCATGTGTATGGCATAGTGTTGGGTGGTGTATCATTCTGTTGTACATAGCTTTGCTGTGAGTTGGATTTGACTCGGTGGCACCTAGCAACAATCTTGAGCCAGGCATGTGCAGTAATCCCAGTGCCTCGGGAGGTGGAGGCAGGAGGATCGAAGGTTGGAGGTTAGAGGCAGCCTGCATAATTTAGTGAGACCCTGACTCAAAACAAAAATAAAAATGGGCTGGGAGTCCAGCCCAGTGATAGAGCACTTGCAAAGTACATGTGATGCCCTGGGTTCAACCCTCCAGTAACAAAAAAAACTGAAATAAAAATAAAAATAACTTTTCTACTCTTCTATCTCACCATTTAGTGAAAAGGTGTTCCGTGTCAGCGTTGAAGATTTAGATGACATCAACTTAATTCATGAGCTGGCCATTACGAACCAGGTAAGTACCAATTCTGTATCTGAGGTTTGCTTCCCACCAATTTTAAAACCTGCCTGGACTGTGATTCTATCAAAGAAAGAATGACGTGAAATATTATCTACGGTACTGCAAGAAATAAAGACTTGGGCAGGATTGAATGCCACAATGCCTTCTTTGTCTCCCTGATTTAGATTGCCACCAGCCCTATAGCATTATAAATCCACACAAACAGTTAAAAGAGCTGACAGAGTGACAAGTGGATGAGCTGGATCCATCTTGAAGGTCACAGAACATCCAATGTGTACTCACTTGCCTGCAAAAGCAAAAGAGAAAAATGATCAACTTGGATAGTACTGAAAAACTGGGCTGTTATCCAACTTTAGATTCATTTCCACATCCAATGTATCATCTGGTCTCTTTGATTTTCTTTCATTCCAAATTAAACAGCTTGAGTTTTCGTGACCTTGATTCTGATTCCCTTAATGATATGACTTCAGGGAGAAAAAGAAGGTAAAAAACCATGATTGATTTCCATAATTTTCTTTTTGCTTTCAAAAAACTGGAATCTCTATGTGATTTTAAAAAAAAAATCACTGTATATAGGGTGAGCAGTGACATTTTTAATTATATAGGTAGTGTGGCTGGAAGCTATTGATGACCATAAACAGTTCCATTTGTGCCAATGCTGTTTCTCCATGAATATATAAACCAAAATAACCTCCTAGCTCTTAAGTAGCTGTTTCTATTTATCTGTTTATCTATCTGTGTGTCTATCTTTCACTCTTTAGCTTTTAAGGTGTGGAGGAAGGAAAACGTTATGATAATCATAATCATGAAGTCAGAAGTTTTGAACTGAAAATGAAGTCACCTATTCCACTCAAATTTGGAATTTTCTCCCAGAAAATAGTATCCCTGGTTGCAGTTGTTAGGTGCCATCTAGTTGGGTCTGACTCATAGCAACCCTCATAGGGGTTTTGATGGCTGGTTATTTGGGGACTATTTCAGGAGTGGGTTGCCAAGTCCTTCTCCCATTTTGGTGGTGCTGGGGATCGAACCCAGGGCCTCAGAGAGCACAGAGCAGCACTCAACCAACTGAGCTAAACCCAACCCCTTCCTGGTTGCTAGCCCCAATGAAGCCCATTTGATTACCTCCAGGAACAGTAGGTACATTACTTTCCAGAATGGCCCATTTGCCCTACAAATCATCTTATTGGTTTTCTTCATTATACCATGCTGAAAGCAGCCTTCTCTTTGACTCATCAGACCTAGCTGCCCCTAAATACTGTGTTACCACTAAGATTTATCTTTTCCAGGCCTTGATCATTTTTCTTAGCACTGGTTCACAGACTCTTCATCATTCTGGTCACCTCTGGATACAGCTCAGTCTTTCTGTCTATATTTCTTTTTTTAAAATGTAGCTTCTAGAATTGACAATGGGCCTCTAGATGTGTTCTGATTAATACATGCTGCAGGCCCATGGCCCACCTTCATTTGTAAAGCAGACATTTATTAATATGTATTAAGACTCTTTTTAGCACCTTGAGGAGTCATAGGACACCCTTGGCCTCTATTAAATTTGCGTTCAGTCAAAGCTATTAGATTATTTTCTTCTCACATGAATCACCCTCAAACAAGGTATCCCTCCTTCTGTGCTTGCCTAATTGATTTTTTTTTTAATCTAAATGCAGGATTTTAGAACTGTGCTATTAAAATTTACCTTGATAGCCTGTTACGGCATGTTGAGATCTTTTTAAAAATGAATTCAATGTTCAAGGAAAATAATTCTTTCCCCTAACTTTGCATCTGCCTGCAGCTGTACCACTGTGGCAACTGATCCCATCAGATCTCGGAAGCTAAGCAGAGTCAGCGTGGTTAGTACTTGGATGGGAGACCACCTGGGAACACCAGGTGCTGTAGGCTTGGGAGGACCTGGCAGCCCACTCCCCGCTCAAAAAAAAAAAATCCCAATCTGCCACTGAAAACTGTGACTAGCAGAGGAGTGACAATATTGTTTCACCTATTGTACATACGGTCACTATGAGTCAGACACCAACTTGATGACAACTAACAATAACAACAACTTTGTATCACCAGCAAATTTGATAAACATGATTTCTCGACTTTCATCTTTGTTACTGAGAAAGAAAAATATTAAGTAAGTCAGGGGTCTGCACAGAAAAGAGACTTCCTGCACAGTTCACTCACTCGGTACATATTCATCATGAATCTCCAATGTGCCAGACACTATGTTAAGCACAGGAAGGGATTCATTGACCTACTCTCTTTAGGATATGTTTGCTCAACTAGTTAGTTAGCCTCAGTTAGTAAGGTATTAGCTACAGCTAACACTGTGTGTGTTTCCTGCAGCCATATCACCCTGGTGTCTGATCCCATCAGATCTCGGAAGCTAAGCTGGGTCAGGCATGTTTAGTCCTTGGATGGGAGACCACCTGGGAACACCAGTTGCTGTAGGCTTGGGAAGAGGACCCGGCAGCCCACTCCCAAAACAATCAGCCATTGAAAACTTTATGAATAGCAGAGAAGCACTGACAAAGTGCAGAGTTTGGCACAGTGTTGGGTAGAGTATCATTCTGTTGCACACAGGGTCCTAGGAGTCAGACCCGACTCAATGACACCGAACAACACTACTATGCTACTTTCTGGCATGTAAAGAAAGATGTCGATGAAGAGATGTCATCAAATGCTTTACTGAAATAAAGATTCAGTATTCTACTACCTTAGTGGTCACTTCCAATAATAAGGTGAAGGTAATTAGGCCTGACTTATTCTTGCTTTAGACCACACTGGCTCCCCAAGATCACAGCCTTCTCTCCTGAGCGCCCATAGTCCATCTGCTTCCAGTTTACTCTGCAGCTCGCCACAATCCATGCCAGACCCAGGAGCTCCTGCTTCTGAGCTTCACCTGTTTTCCTGCTTCTGAAATCCAAGACTAACGCTCTCCACTCCCCAGTGAGCCCTTCAAGCTGTAATGGTTCAAACATTGCTGAAAAAGTTCTGCAACCACATCTGCAGTATGTTTTCAGTTATCTAAAATGCAGCATTTTTTGGTGGTCAAGAGCAGAGAACTTGATCTCAGTCTTTTTGCTTTTAGTTGTCATTGAGTCAAGTCTGACTCACAGCAACCCTATATATAAGAGAACAAAACACTACCCAACATTATGCCATGCCCAGCACTGTCAGTGCTTCTCCGCTATTCACAGGGTTTTCAATGGCTGCTTGTTTTGGGGGAGTGGGTTGCCAGGTTCTTCTCCCAAGCTTAAGCACACAGTATTCCCAGGTGGTCTCCCATCCAAGTACTAACCAGGCCAGACCCTGCTTAGCTTCCGAGATCTGATGAGATTGGATACCAGGGTGGTAGGGCCGTAGATGGTCTCAAACTACCTGAGTTCAAGTCCTGGCCCTAACTTTTGCTAGCTGGGCCTTGAACTCCTCTCTGGGTCTCAACCTCCTCATTTGTAAAATGGTGATAATACTATTTATCTTAGAGGATTGTTGTAAGAGTTAAAAGAATTAATATGACTATGGCACTTAGAAGGTTTAGCTCAGTAGATAGAGTGCTGCTTTGCACATTCAGAAGCCCTGGGTTCCATCCGCAGCACCACAAAAATGGGAGAAGGACCTGGCAGCCCACTGTTGAAACAATCAGCCATTGAAAACCCTATGAGTATCAGAGAAGCACTGACATAGTGCTGAGCATAGCACAGTGTCAGGGAGTGTTAAGTTCTGTTGTACATAGGGTCACTATGAGTCAGACCCCACTCCACACCTAACAACAACATGGCACTTAGAAGGAACTTAAACAGGAAGAACTATGTAAGTGTCTGGCTATTATTATCTTTAGATTTGGGATTCTGCATATAATTTATATGCCAGATCAGTTGTCTATCCCTTCACCTAAATTTGGCCTCAATGTTCTCTCTCCAGAGAAAGTGATTTCTGCTTAAATAACATCTGAGCCATTCTTTACCTGTCTTGATAGCCACTTCATCACCAAGCACCAATAGAAAAAGCAAGAAATAGTGTAATTCCTTCCCAGAAAAGCCAGAAGCCAAATGAGAAGTAAATGACACTGCTTTCTCCCCTCCAGATACATGTATGCCTTAGCTCCAAGCAGGAGGCCACGCTTCTCCCTTATATTATTTATTTCTAAAGTGATTTAAAAAGAGATCTTTATTCTGCTGAGCGATCTTGTGAGCGTGGTATATTCTAGGACATAGCCTTCCTGATAAGATCATCACAAGGGCATTGAGGCTTTGTACTCATCCTTGGGCATGTGTCCTTCCTCCCAGCTTTTGAACCTGTCCTTTTAAAAGCTGACTGTATTGGACAGATCTGTGACCACACTGTCCCCCAGAATCATCTGTAATTGCTCGCTAAGGATTTTATTTCATCTCCTCGCAATCAAGGCTATGCTGGTTCTTTCATTGGAGTTATTCATCATAAAACCTACTCTGTTTTCTCTGAGCTTTCTTGAAGTCCGTGTCCTCCAAGTTTTAGATATGTTAGTCTCCCCATATCTAGAGTAGCATGGTTGCTACTTTCAGGGTTCGACAGCACCAAACAACAAAGAACTACCCTACTACATTCCTCCATGCTGTCTGAAATTAGGTCTAGAACAGAAGGTGCTTCACTTTCTTAATAAAAAAGGAAAACTTCCTCAAGATAAATGAGGGATCCATCAGGTGCTTGACTTAGGCTCAAAGGCAATGCAAAGAGATACATTTGGGCAAATGTGTGAAGAACCAAAGAGTCCCAAGACCAATATTTATTCCTTTATATGCCAATGTTATTTCCCAAAAGATTTAAGGATTTCCCACTATTTTATCTTACTTTTGTGCTAGTTTTGTGATATATTTTAGAAAGGACTGTCGTGATTAGCCAGCAGGCTGATTAAGTTGACCTTCCCAAAAGGTTATCATTTAAAGACATCTGTTTATCATCCAGAAAATGTTCTATGTGGTTCTTTGCCATCCAGTTTCCTACATTGTAATTTTATTACTTCAGTTTCATAACATCTTAGCATATAATTCAATTCCCTGTTTTATATTATATATTTCACCCCATTTCCATATTTCAAATATATATATATATATATATATATATATATATATATATATATATATATATATATATCTGTTGACAAGTTCTTGGTAATTCCTCAAATTCATATTACCTCCTGGTATTACTTCTTTGATGGGAGAAGGATGTGGCAATCCACTCCCAAAGCAATCCCAAAATAATCAGCCGTTAAAAACCCTATGAGGGTTGCTATGAGTCAGACCTGACTCAATGCACCTAACAACAACAACAATAAATAGATAGATAGATAGATAGATAGATATGGAGAAAGAGAGAGAGACAATAAGAGAGAGAGAGAGAAAGATCCGATATTTGGCAGAGCTAATACCAATGGGCAAGAGCTTAGGGTTACAGAAGGCAATTTTCAGTTTAATAACAGAAAGGAAATCATACTGAAGGTTGAATTAGGACCATCACCAAAGATATCAAGCAAGCATTGGCTGCTGTGAGTGGAAAACTACCATCTTAATAGAGGTTCTTCCAGAGTAAACCCTTTAACAAGATTTGAGGGAGATTTCATCTGGGAAGTGCAGGGGGCACTGGCACAAATAAGAAAGAAAGAAAGAAAGAAAGAAAGAAAGAAAGAAAGAAAGAAAGAAAGAAGAAAGAAAGAAAGAAAGAAAAGAAAGAAAGAAGAAAGGAAGGAAAGATATAGAAAAGGGAATGGAATCAGTGAGGGGAGCAACATTATTAAGCCACCTATCCAGAGGACAATTGGAACTTAATCCACAGGGAAACTTCCAGAAAGGGCACAAACCACACATGTCACAACCACCCACTGGAGGAGTCAGGGAGTTGAAGACCCTAATGAGTGACTTTCCAGAGTCCATGGTTTGGTAATTCACCAGGAAGTTATTTCCTTGGCAGTTCCTGCTGCCTAGAGCTGATATTTAGCTTTTCCCACTTTGGTGGGGAGGGAAGACCCTCAGGAATGGAGATGTAAATCTTGGAAGTTAGAAATTCCCTGGAGCCCCCTAAAAAGGACCAGCAATTAGGTAGGGCACTGTCCAGACTGGCCACAAACACTTGGCAGCCATTATGTGTTTGACCAATGCCAAACTTCTGTGTCTGTAATAAAGTAACACGGGTCTCTCTCACCCCACCTTGGAGTGATGGTGCACTTATTAGGAACATAAGCGCAGAGCTAAGTTTCGTAAATACACTTTCTCTGAACAGTGTGCCTATGTTCTTTGTCCTTCTCTTCCCGCTGTCAGCTGGCCAGAATTTGTCAACAGCCCCTTGCTTTCTGGGTCCTAATCATGGCATGACTTTGCACTTCTGTGAGGGTCATTTAATTCCCATATTTATCCTCTCCACCTTGACTCACAAGGTCACACTTGTAGCTAGTCTTCATCCAACTACCAACACTCTCTTCTCTCTACCCCTTTGTAATAGAGGTGCTCACACTTTTTCTCCTGGGGTCCCTCTTGATGGACTCATGCACTCCTGCTTTGTAGGGCCCTGACCTAACTCAGCAGGCACTAGATTTCTCCATAGGTCTCAAGATGACCAGGACAAGATATAGTTCCTGGGGTCCCCACAGGTGTAGCTGACATTCTGTCATCTTCAAACAGATCTCCTCAATTTCTGGTGTGCAAAAGGATAACTTAGGGAGCGGAAAGAAGGAGGGAGGGATCTAGCAAAAGGAAGAGATGATGGAAGATGACAGGAGGGGGAGGAGGGACAAGGAGGGGCAAGGAATGAGAGAGAGGGCAACCTCAAAGTAAACAGCCCAACTTTAATAGTTCAGGAAATAATTATAATAATACCAACAATACCAAAGAATGGTGATAATATAAATGAGCGAGATTATTCATGTAATACTACTGACAATGTAAAAAGATAGATCACTACGGAAAAAAGTTTGGACCTAAATCATAATTGGGATGCAAGGGAATATAGAAAAATAATCCCACAAAAAGACATGCAATGTAGAAGAGAGGCCTTTGATGCGGGGGTGGAGAAGGAGGAGGAGGTGCACAAGAGGGTAAGGGGGAAGTTATCTGTGCAATGTACAATGAAATGCATATATGGAAATGTCACAGTGAAATGCATGTCAGAATGAAATACATTAAGTTGTACATTAAAAATTTCCAATGAAAAAAAAATTCTGCTGTGCATACTCTAAGTTGGGCAAAACTTCCTTCCGAGTCTCTGAGCAATGGTCCTACATACCAGACCCAGGCACATCTCCAGCCTCAGACGAGCTCACAAACATCCAAAAAGGGGTCAGGTGGGCCAAAGGGAGACCCAGTGTCAGGCTCACCTCAGGCTTCCAGACCTCCACTCACCACAAGGAAGAAATGGGAAAACTCAAATTTACAAAAGGCAATAGACATGCGTTCCATGGAAAGGGGATGTTTAAAACCATCCACAAATGAAAGTATCAGAAGAATCAAATATGTCTCACTGTGACTTTGTACTTACTTTTCTCTAACATCATGCCCACAAAGACAGAGGCCATGTTTGATTAGCCCACTGCTACATCACTATTCTCAGGCACAGAACCTAACCTGTAATAGAGCCTCAATCACAGTTGATGGTTAACTGAATAAATGATCACGTCTGTGCATCGCTGGACCCCTGGAGTATTTTGTTTCAGTCATGGGACCAAGGTACCTGCTGTGGCAAGATACCGTGTTTCCTCCTGATGCACATCACACATCTGGGATGTTCATTGTCCCAAACTTGACTATGACGTGCACAGAATTAAGTTCTAAGGCAAACTCATAAAAATAAGTCCATTAAAAAGTGAAAGGCACAGATCAATTTCTCTCTGCTTTTTGTCTGTATTTAAGTTGTTATCATTCCTGCAACACATTTATCCATTGCCACAAACTGCTATCACAACAAGCAAGAGGTCCAGAAAATCAATCAAGAGAAAAGAGTAGTGACAGAACACGGCAATTGACTAGTATTATGGGAAATAATTATATGTTCTTCACGCTTGCTGATAATCAGTTAAGGTGACATATATATTTGTAAACATTTTTTTATAGACTCCTATCTGCCTGGTCCTAATCCTTGCTCATGTAAAGGAGATACTTCTAAGAGATTTTATGGATAATTTGATTTTGAAGATGATAGAATAGAGTAATAGTGTGCTCTCAGATGTAATTTTCCCATTGAATTACAGAAGTCTAACACAGTATACTTTGGTTTTTCTTCAGATTGATTTCTGGAAACCAGATTCTGCCACACAAATCCAGCCTCATAGTACAGTTGACTTCCGTGTGAAAGCAGAAGATACTGTCACTGTAGAGAACTTTCTAGAGCAGAATGAATTACAATATGAGTAAGTTTGTTTATAGCTATTTAATTTCTCTCCTTTTTGTCCAAGCCTTTCATAAAAATAAGACCAAGACTATGTCTTCCACGCCTGCAGCCCTAGCACTGTGGCATTCAATCCCATCAGGTCCTGGAAGCTAAGCAGGGTCTGGCCTGGTTAGTACTTCGATGGGAGACCTCCTGGGAACCTGGTGCTATAGGCTAGGGAGAAGGATTTGGCAACCTACTCCCAAAAATCAGTCACCCATTGAAAACCCTATGAATAGCAGAGAAGCATTGACAATAGTGTTTCATCTGTTGTACATAGGGTCACTATGAGTCAGACACTGACTCGACCGCACTTAAGAACAACATGTCTTCCTCATGGCCACACAAAGAGAATTGATCCTGGATTCCAATTTTTTGTTTTGTTTTGTTTTGTTTTGTGCACAGTACTATGAGCATTGGACCCAGGGCCCCACACATGATTTTCCAAGCACTGTACCACTGAGCTGCACACCCAATCCATTTTTTTTCACTTTTTATTTTGAGACAGGGCCTCACTGAATTACTCAGCCTGCCTCTGGCCTTGAAAGTGCGATCCTCCTGGCTCTGCCTCCTAAGGCTCTGGGATTACAGGTGCGCACCTCCGTGTCTGGCTTAGAATCCAAATCTTAAGACTTCAGTCCTAGTGGACTTTTTGTTTAGTTATTGCTCTAATGAAAAATGGGAGCATGTGGCAGTCCACTCCCCAAAACAATCCCAAAACAGTCAGCTATTGAAAACCCTATGAGAATTGCTATGAGTTGACACCAACTCAACGGCACCTAACAACAACAACTAATGGAAAAGATTTTGACTCTTGAATCTCAACATTTCAGCTAGATATCTGACCTGTTACTGCATTACAAGTGATATGTACAGGTCAAACCAATGGACATGATTATCAGCTAGACACAGTCTTATCCCCAAATCTTATCAAATTTTCTTTCCAGGTAATCAACCAGAACTCTCATAAGCTATGAGGGCTCTTTACACTCCTTTAGCTTAAGACTAAAACTAGAACCAATCTCTGCTTTTTTCCTAAGATCCCACAACTCTCTCTCATGGCAGAAGAAGGCATGGAGAAAAGAATGCAAATAAAGGGAAGTAGTTCTCCAAAGGCCTATGCAGAGTCAGCTAAGCTGACTGTTTCCTCTTTCAAAATACCACACTAGCTATCTAGATCTTTCAAGATGACAATGTCCTCCACAGTAGAGGCACTTGTCCATTGGTGGATCCAACAAATACATATTGAGTGCCTCCATGTATCAAATCCCCCATATGTCTGTCAGGTTGTCATGCTGTGGGGGCTTGCATGTTGCTGTGATGCTGAAAGCTGTGCCACTGGTATTTCAGATGCCAGCAGGGCCACCCATGGTGGACAGGTTTCAGCTGAGCTTCCAGGCTAAGACAGACTAGGGAGAAGGACGTGGCAGCCCACTCCCAAAACAATTAGCCATTGAAAATCCTATAAATAGCAGAGAATCACTGTCAAATATAGTGCCTGAAAATGAGCCCCCTGGGCTGGAAAGCATTCAAGAAATGACTGGAGAAGAGTTGCCTCCTCAAAGTAGAGTCGACCTTAATGATGGGAATGGAGCAAAGCCCCTGGGATGTCCTTTTGCTGATATGACAAGAGTCAAAATGAGAAGAAATATAGCATCTGCAACATTGGGCTCAAACACAAAAAGATTGTATATATGGCACAGTGCTAGGTAGTGTTTCATTCTGCTGTGTTTAGAGTGACTATGAGTCAGATTCTGCTCGATGGCACCCAACATGTATCAAATACTGGAAAGAGCAAATATGGTCCCACCTCCATCAGGAGAAGACAGATTTTAAATGAAGAATTGCAGTACTGTATATAGGTATTCTAAAGGGCAGAGAGCTAGAGACAGAGAATAGAGTCTATGGATCAAGGAGAGCTGGACTACAAAACAAGAACTCAACTGAGAACTGAGAGATAAGTAGAGGTTAATCAGGCAAAGACAAGGAAAAAATCATACACTAGGCAGAAAGCAGACCATATGCTAAAGCTTAGAGGTGAGCGGGAACATGCTGACCTACAGGCATCTGTAGGAGAAAGAAGAAAGAAATGGAAGTCTTCAACACAGTGTTTCCTCCAGGGGTGAAGCAGGGAGGAGCCAACAGAATCTTGAGTTCCAGTTCTGACGGATTCAAATGTTTATCCAATACTTCCCCACCACACAGGCAAGTCTTGAGAAAATGTGACCTCCATCATCTTAACATTAGGAATTTTCTATTGTTTTTCACATCTTAAAAATATAGAAAAATAGGGAGCAAGGCACAGTGGTGCAGGCCTGTCATCCCAACGGCTTGGGAGACAGAGGCAGGAGGATCGCAAGTTTGAGACCAGAGGTAGTCTGCATAACTTAGCAAGACCCTGTCTCAAAAAAAGTGAAAAAAAAATGGCCTGGAGGTGCAGCTCAGTGGTCCAGCACTTGCAAAGCATGCAAGCGCGAGACCCTGGGTTCAACCTCCAGTACCACAAAAAAATTTTAAAAATTAAAAAATAAAATTTTATATATATATATATATATATATACACACACACACACACACACACACACACACACACACACACACACACACACACATATATATTCTATGCTGGGTAAGATGTTAGAATTACCACCTGTAAAATCTATACCACCATCAGAAGTGATAGCATTGTGCAACAAGGAAGTGCTTTGGGCAAACACAGAAGGGATTCCAATGCTGTCTCTGCAACCTCCTCGCTGTGAGACCTGGGGCAGTTAGCTTAACCTTTCTGAGCTTTAGTTTCCTTTTGCATAAAATGAAGCTACAATGCCACTTTCAAAGGGCTTGTGAAAATGAAAAACTAAGACTACGTAACAAGTTGCCACTGGTATTCCTATTGCTGAGAATGTAGCCAGGTTTACTATTGTACAAAGAGAGGAAAAGCATTATCCTTCCGTTAGGGTCAACTAAACATTTATATTTAAGCCCCTTATCACGCATCATCTACTTTAGCTATCTGCTTCTGTCCGAGGGAAGTATCAAAATGTGACCTGAAGAACTGGCTATCTTTTTAAAATAAAAATATAACTTAGTGAGCTTCAAGGTGGGATGAAAATTCATGTCTGTGACATTTTGTTCTTGTTATTTAGCAAGGACTTCTAAAATCCTAGTCTCTAGAAGCCTCAGTAACATTCTAAAAGATTAATTTCTCCAGAATCCTTTAAGAAAAACAAAGATTAGCAACCACAGACTAACACTAACCACCTAAAGGATGTCCTAATTCTATTCATCTCTCAAAACAATGAAATAGATTCCAATCCCATTTCCATTTCCGTTTACAGTATCAAGTAGAAGATTCACTTCCTTTTCTTTTAGTGGTAAACTTTTTTGGGAATTGTGGATAAATGTTGTCTCATCTCAAATGTAAAGTGTTCCCTGAAGGCTAAAATCTTGTTAATTTTTGCTTCTCTGTTCACTGCTGAGCACACTTGTAGCATATAATTTTCTAAATATTAAATAATAGTAAGTCCCTAGAAATCGTGGAGAGGCGCTCCAGCAATATTCTTGCTGCGGCTGCACACAGTTCCTGTGCATCGCATTATTACTTCATAAGGTAACTAATTTGTATTTAGACAGTTTCCTGCTGGCAAGAATTTCCAGTTGCGTTTGTATGTAACAGGGACCATCCATTGCACAAGTCCCACCAAAAGAGCTGTTCTGATTTTTCAGTGCTTCTAACCCTGTATGATTTGGCAGTTTTCGTTCGATCTTGAGTTATGGGGAAAATTTCTAAACGTGTTCAAAAAGAAACAGAGCTGGAGTTTTACATGCCAGGGTTGTACTTAAAGATACAGGAAGACTAGGAAATAAATAGTGTAAATCTCCAATTTATGGTCTGAAGATTAGTTGACACAATTCTTTGGTGGGCAGCCATCTGCAGAATTCCTTCTTACAAATTGCTTTGCCCCTATCCCAACTGGGCAAAGCCTGATTATCATTAACATGACATCATTTTTTCTGCATAGTTCAATCATGCAGGAAAATGTTTTTGTTTTGGTTTTGGTTTTTTGTTTTTTGATGTTATGTTTTGTTTTGTTTTGTTTTGTGGTACTGGGGGTTGAACCCAGGGCCTCATGCTTGCATGCTTTGCAAGTGCTGGACCACTGAGCTGCACCCTTAGCCCATTTTTTTTACTTTTTGAGACAGGGTCTCACTAAATTACACCGACTGCTTCTGGTTTCAAACTCGTGATCTTCCTGCCTCTGCCTTAAGAGTCAGTGGGATACAAAAGTGTTTTTGGATAGCAGTAGGTACATACTGCAGTTCCTCAATAGCAACAGGCACATAATGTTATATTTTCCAGAAACTAAAAGGGGCATAAAACTGTGCTAAGTTTCTCTTTCCTTCTCAGACATTGTATTCCTTGCTTTACTGACAGTCATGGTTATCTAATTTACTGGCATGCTTAAAATAGGAAAAAAAAGGGGAAAAAATGGATTGCATTGTAAATGGAGCACATAAAAGGAGATAATAGTGCATATGCCTCTTTATTTTGGAGCTGCAATTCTGTCCCTATTATATTAAGAGGTATTGTTTTAATCTTGTACAATAGTAGCTCATTACTTAGTAATAATATTTTGTAATATAGCTAGTGTTATGCCCTAAACCTAATAAAATCAAATAATCATAAGGGTGGAAAGGATCACTTGAGGTCAAACCCCAGCCTTCAGGCAAATGTCAGAACCACACTTCAACTTCATTTTGTTGCTCCTTACATTTAACTAATTGGTTTCTTTTGCTTCTTTTGTCCTGGTTATTGATGAAAATGTTTAATATTTAACACAGTAATAAGTAACAGACGTCGTCGTCGTCGTTGTTGTTGTTGTTAGGTGCCATGGAGTCAGATCCGACTCATAGTAACCCTATGTACAACAGACCAAAACACTACCCAATACTGTGCCCTGTACATGATCTTTTTATGTTTGAGCCCAATGTTGCAGACACTATGTTTCTTCTCATTTTGAGTCATGCCCCATCAGCAAAAGGAGGTCCCAGGGACTTTGCTCCACTCCCATCATTACAGTTGTCTCTACTTTGAGGAAGCAACTCTTCCCCAGTCGTTTCTTGAATGCCTTCCAGCCTGGGGGCCTCATTTTCTGGCACTGTATTTGACAGTGCTTCTCTGCTATTTATAGGAGTTTCAATGGCTAATTGTTTCGGGAGTGGACTGCTGGGTCTTTCTCCCTAGTCTGTCTTAGTCTGGAAGCTCAGCTGAAACCTGTCAACACTGGTTGGCCCTGCTGATATCTGAAGTACCAGTAGCATAGCTTTCAGCATCACAGTAACATGCAAGCCTCCACAGTCCCTGCATAGTCACAGATTCTTCTAAATAATTTAAGTTTGATGGTTGGGTGTATGTGGAAGGATAACTACAAGCTCTGGAAGCTTTACTGCCCCCTCTACCCAGAACTGATTCCTGACAGATATTATGCAAAGAATCCTGGATTATAAATAAAATAAATTTTAAAATGCCATCTGCTTCCTAGCAAATGGAAAATTCTACCTTAATGATTTAGTGTTTAAGGTTGTTTATTAAAAAAGGAAAACGATCTTAAAATTTACTCTGTGGGAATAAAAATTTTCATTGAAAATTTCCTTTCCATTAATACTTGGTTAGTACAGTAATTTGCTGTGGCTTCTTAAGTTATCACAAACTGATTGTCTTAAAGCAACATGGATTTATTATATCGTAGTTCTAGAGGTTAGACATATGATACAGGGCTAGGAAGCAGATGGCTTTTTTTACTATTTACTTATTTATTTATTGTATTTTCCATAAACAGACATTAATTTATACCCAACTTCACCAAATAGAGTTGCCACTAGGAGGGAGGCTCAGAGACAGACCCTAACAGGCTTCGTCAGAATGCCCTTGGGGCAGCCAGAGGAAAAGCAGACTTTTGATGCGTGGCCCCAATTCTCTGTGTGTCAGATAAAACCATTTCAAGGCTTGACTGTGGATAATAGAAGTTTCTGCAAACTGGCCTCTGTGTGGAATACCCACAGTGTTGTAATCAAGGACATGGATGGTCATAAAATTTTCTCCCTTCCAAGCATACTTCCCACTCAAAGTAGCAACGGGAAACTCTCTCTCTCTCTCTCTCTCTCTCTCTCTCTCTCTCTCTCTCTCTCTCTCCCTCTTTCTCTCTCTCTTTCAGGCCTGCAGCCTTTAACAGGAACTTTCAACTGAAACATGCATCTATAGGAATGGGCAGGTCTCAAAGATTCTGTCACCAATTTTCACATGACTTTGCTACAGAACTGTTATTAGATTGTGCTTCAGCCAGCCAAAGGGCCAAGTAGAAACTAGTTCTTTAACCCAGTATTCTTCCGCCTAATAAATTTTCAATGTGTTAATATTTGTGAGTTTCTAGCCACCAAGATATGTTTCTCAAAACCTGGAGAATGGCCCTAAATGACCAACTGTTCCCATTTACCTGGGACTGAGTAGGTTTCTGTGACATGGGTCTCTTAGTGCTACACTTAGGACAGTCTTGAGTAAGAAAGTACAAGCTGGTGCATGGTCACCCAAGGTCCTGACTCATAATGCCCAGGTAGTAGGGACACGCTGGGACTTAGCTCAGGTGGTAGAGCGCTTGCTCTGCACTCTCTGAGCCCTGGATTCGATGCGAGCACCGCAAACGTGGGAGAAGAACATGGCAGCCCACTCTCGAGACAATCCTGAAACAATTGGAAACCCTATGAGGGTCACTATATGTGATCTCCAACTCAATGGCCCCTAAAAACAACAGGGGCATTTCTGAGTTCAAGGTCAAAGAACCCCCAAATATATGAAGTTTGGGTTAAGGAAGAGCCTGCCTTGCTCTTACCCTGCAGTGTCCTTCTCAATAACTTTTCATGATCAATAGCAATCTCCTCTAAGCAGATCAGACTGAACGGCCTTAGGAACAAACAGGACAATATGAATCTGTGGAGATCACACTGTGCCACCTGCTTGAGCCAGTGGCCCTGGGGTTCCTTGGGTGTTCACTGGGGGGAAATAAGCTTGCGTTCCTTGCAACACTCTCTTTGGTTCATTGCAGGGTATTGATAGGCAACCTGCAAGATGTGCTGGAGGCTCAGTTTGACAGCCGGGACCGTGCAACTGGACACAGTTATACCAAGTACAATAGCTGGGAAACGGTACGCTGCATGCATGCCTTTGACAGACATTGCTTTGGGAATTGAACCCATAGCAGCCCATTAATCCGTGCAATGATTCCCTTTGGTAGATAGAGGCTTGGACTAAACAAATCGCCGCTGAGAATCCAAACCTCATCTCCCGCCGCGTCATTGGAACCACCTTTGAAGGACGCTCGATGCACCTCCTCAAGGTAATTATTTTTTAACCATGACCTTGCCGTATCTGATGGCTTTAAATCAAGGCATTCTAATGCATTAACATCTGTTTCACAGACATGCTTATCCCAGACATTGTTATAACTCTTTCCCTGCCCATGTCCCCTGGGGTGCAGATTCCCCAGCTTCTTTTATCATATCTGGATTTTTTTAGATCATTATTTTGATTTATTCAAAAGGAAAACGCAATAAAATAAGAGCAGTCCTATAAATTTAACCACGTTCCTATAAGCAATGTCAGTGATCATCTACCTTGATGAAATTCTTCTCTCCCAGCTGTCGTTTGCAAATCCTTTCGCTAAAGAGGTTCAAAAACTTCACGTCTATCAGACAACATTACAAAGCACATCACCAATTTCTTTCGGGTGTCCTCTGATGCCATTTTTGTCACGCAAATCTAATGAAGGAAATAAAAAGAGCAGACATAAGTGAAGGAAAAATGCCTACAAGATTAGCCACAATCATGATTACATCTAATTACTCAACCAGTTGTCGCGGTCATGTCACCTATTAATAGTAACTGGAAATAACCTCCATGTGAGTACAATTAAGCAGGGCAATCAAGCATCTTCTGAAAATATGAGCTTGTCAAGCTTAATAAAAATAATAAACAGCCATACAAGCTTTCAGCTCAACCATTGTGAGTATCTAGAGGCAAGAACAAACTGTGCTGGCCTTAAGTTTTAATTTAATCAGAGGATAGATCACTTGCAGTTGTCAGGATTCACCTGTTGAATCAAAGCCCAGACAGGTGGTGAATGTTAACCCCTAATACCATGTGATGGATCATACCATTCTTTTTCCTTTTGCTCCCAACAGGTTGGCAAAGCTAAACCAAATAAGGATGCCGTCTTCATAGACTGTGGGATTCACTCAAGAGAGTGGATTTCTCCTGCATTTTGCCAGTGGTTTGTGAGAGAGGTCAGTATGTGGAGTGATTTTCAGGAAAGGAAAGTAGAAAGTATTTTTCTATTTCAATTAACTCCTTATAACCTTGGTATAAAAAGAGAAAATAATAAGGAAAAACCCATAATGCTTAGTCTTATTGTTGGAAATTAGTTTCAACTTTGGCCAACACAGATCTTTGTAATTGTATTCATTTGAATTTCATTCATCTGAACTTTCTTCCTCAGCTTTGGTGGGCAGGTGAAAAGCAGGTACAGTATTCTGGTCATTTAAAAGTTAATGGTTATGGGTCAACCACCAACTTGACCATTATCTCCCGACAAACTTAAAAATTGAAGTTTCTAAATAGTCCATGAGCCCATACAGAAACAAACAGATAACTTAATAAATAAGTCAAAGGGAATGAAGAAACAACTATTTCTTGCAGAAGCACTGCAACCAATATATGTACAGAAGATGAATGATATATAAAATCAAGCCAGGAGCAGTGACACATGCCTATAATCCCAGTGACTCAGGTTGAGGAGGCAGGAGGATCACAAGTTCGAGGACAGAGGCAGTCTGTGTGACTTAGTGAGACCATATCTCAAGATAAAAAGTATTTTAAATGGGGCATGGGGGATGTAGCTCCATAGTAAAGCACTTGCAAAGTACATATGAAAAAGAAAGAAATAAAAAATATAAAATCACCTCTAGAATACCACAGTAATGTTCATCAAGGCAAATCCACAGAAGGATGCAAAATTTAGTGGGTAAAGGTTTAAGAGAAGCAAGAGAAACAAGATATTTGTAGAGTGACAAAGTATCTTCCCCCAAAAATGTCCTATTTTCAAGGGGAAGATTTATAGTGGAAAAATCTAGCAGAAACTACTTTAACCAAGAGATCAAGGTTAATATCACTGCTAATAAAAAAGACATTGATATCAGGTACATCCTTGATATTATACACTGAAAAGACACAGCATTTCTATGATATTCTTCCCCAAAATGCATAAGCTCCTTATAATCATAAAAAAAAATTTAAAAACAAGCAAATGCAAAATGAGGGACATCCTGCAGTATAACTTGACTTATTCCATAGTGTCAAATTCAGGAAAGACAAAGAGACCAAAGAACTATCACAGATCAGCGGAGACTAAGGAGGCTCAGCAATAGTACTGGGCATTAGTGGAAAAATTGCCGAAATCTCAATACAGCTGAAAGTTTAACTCAGGATACTGCTTCCATGTCAATTTCTGCACTTGGATAATTCTAGCATGGTTATATAAGATGGTGACATTATAACCTGGATGAAGGATATATGGAAACTCAGTATGTTATTTTGACAGCTCTTCTGTAAGTCTCAATACTTACACTGAAGTATGCTTTAATAATGTAAGACTATTATTATATACGATGCCAGCAGCCATAGCTCTGTGGCACCTGATCCCATCAGATCTCGGAAGCTAAGCAAGGTCAGGCCTGGTTTGTACTTGGATGGGACACCACCTGGGAACACCAGGTGCTGTAGGCTTGGGAGAAGGACCCAGCAATCCACTCCCTTCCCCCCCCCCAAAACAAGAAAAAGAAAAAAAAAAAAACAATCAGCCATTGAAAACCCTATGAATACCAGAGAAGCACACAACAGTGTTTCATCTGTTGTATGTAGGGTGGCTATGAGTCGGACACCGATTCAATGGCACTTAACAACAATTATATACAACATAATTTCTTCTGTATTAATTTTCTATTTTTTTATTTCTAGACATGTTATATATCCAGTTTGTATCACTTCTTTACCCCCTGCCCTTGTAGACCATTAAAAGAACATGGTTCCGTGACTTCTCCAACATCGAAGCACACACTTGATCATTTATTATTGTAATGAATATATATGCATAGAGTCACAAAAGGTACATGAGAACTATTCACATATAGAAACTTTATACATTTTTTAAGTTTATTCAGGCAAGCCTAGTAAAGGGTTGAATTTAAATCTGACCTGGTGCTGGAGCAGAGGATCTGTGAGCAAGAGAATACATTAAATGGGCATAAATGTTCTTCCTTCATAGGTAAGTGTCTACATTACCTACCACAGAAAATTGGTGGATTGATGGGATTCCCATCTGAAGAAAGAGGATGAAGAGGAGACATCAGCCATTACACAGCACAGAGGATTAAAAAGCTTCCAAAAATTGTTCCAATTTTTGGCCTCCCAAAATCCATAAGTGGATTTTTTATTGTTGTTTGGTTGACTTGGTTTGGTTTGGCATGGCTTTGGTTTTTTGAGAGAGGATGTTGCTGCATAACCCAGGCAGGATTCAAACTCAGGATCCTCCTCTCTGGACCTCCTGAGTGCTGGGATTCCAGGTGGGCACCTCCGTACCTGGCTCCATCAGTGGATTTTAAGAAAGACGTTGTCATTATCCCTCTATGTTGAGCATTCCCTCTAGTAGGATCATCTACAGGATTCATAGAAAACAAATTTTTAGATGATATTGTTAGGAACATGCATAGACACTCAGACACTCCTTACCTACTTGGACCAGGTCTTCTATCCTGTCAGAGTTAATTAAAAAGCAACTGCTGTTGTTATCTCAAAGGAAATGAGTATGCGCCATTTAAAAATCTTTCATTTTATTAAATTATTGTTCATCTTTAAAGGAAAAAGTTAAAATAAAAATTAATAATAATGTGAGTTCCATGTAGATGAAATGCCTGCAGCTGTAGCCCTGTGGCAGCCGATCCCGTCAGATCTGGGAAGCTAAGCAGGGTCAGGCCTGGTTAGTCCTTGGATGGGAGACCACCTGGGAACACCAGAAGCTGTAGGCTTGGGAGAAGAACTTGGCAACCCACTCCCAAAAATCAATCCGCCATTGAAAACCCTTTGAACAGCAGAGAAGCACTGACAATAGTGTTTCACCTGTTGTACATACTGTTGTGAGTCAGACACTGACTCGACAGCACCTAACAACAACATGTAGATGAAATAGCAGCATCCTGGAAGCAGAGAAGCATTAGAAACAACAATTTTAAGTTAAAATCAGTGGTAATGTGCTATTGCCTTTTTAAATATTTACATCACCTTCTCCAATAGGAGACACTGCTTCCATTATCAAAGTTGACATTGATCTGGGCGATGTAAACTTTACCAGCTCCATGCTTTTCTTTCTTTTCCATGAAATTTTGCTTTGCAATTCACAAATAGGCTGTTCGCACCTATGGAAAAGATATCCAAATGACAGAGCTTCTAGAAAAATTAGACTTTTACATCCTGCCTGTGTTAAATATTGACGGCTACGTCTACACCTGGACCAAGGTAAAGGAAACAATACTGACAGGTATTAATGAAATAAAACCAATTTTATTTTTCTTTTTACTCTCTTTTTTTTTCTTTTTCTTTCTTTCTTTCTTTTTTTTTTTTTTTTCAGTACTTGGGGTTTGAACCCAGGCCCTCATGCATAATTTGCAAACGCTCTACCACTGGGCTGTACCCCCAGCCCCTTTTTTTATTTTTTATTTTGAGACAGAGGCTTATAAGTTATGCAGGCCGCCTCCGGCCCTGAACTTGCAATCCTCCTACCTCCACCTACAACCAGCCACTTTCTATCACACTTATCCTTTGTAATCCACTTCCAGAGCCGAATGTGGAGAAAGACCCGCTCTACCCTCTCTGGAACTTCCTGCATTGGTGTAGACCCCAACAGAAACTTTGATGCTGGTTGGTGTAGTAAGTATCTAGCTGACCATGTGGCATGCATCTGTTGAAAATTATAAGTAGTAAAATAACATGAGAAAACATGACTCTGTACAAAATACGAAAACTGTAAAGTTTTATATCTTAGAGTTCTTTCTGAAAGCACAGACAATAAATAGTTTATTAATTCATTTGACAGAAATGAATCAAGCAGTCTTGCATGACCAGCTATATTAGATGTTGACAGTCTAAGGTGGAACAGATCTGACATAATCCTATTATGTGTCGGGGGTACAGTCTACAATGTCCAGTCTGATGAGTTCCTCAACACAGCCGTTAAATAAATAATTATTGTGATGCAATTGAGAATGATCATAGTAATACAGAATTTTTTCCTGAATATTAGTTTGCATTCTACTGATTAAATTTTCCTCTACCATATCCATCTCATTGTGTAATATGACACGGGGCCACATTGGTAATTTTATGTGTAACTTTGCATCACATCAGATTAAAACCACACCATCCTACTCTTGTGACTATATTGTACATACCTTATAATACATGCATAATGGAAAATTATTATAAGGATTCCAGAGAAAATCACTTCCAAATAGAAACATCCCCTAATTTGAATGCTTGAAACGTGAAAACATCCTCTGGGAGAACGTTAGCAGGTGATCTTTGGTCATTAATAACAGCATGTATTTTTCCAGAAATTGGGGCCTCTCGAAGCCCCTGTTCTGAAACTTACTGTGGACCTGCCCCAGAGTCAGAAAAAGAGACCAAAGCCGTGGCTGATTTCATCCGCAACAACCTCTCAACCATCAAGGCGTATTTCACAATCCACTCATACTCCCAGATCATAATCTACCCATACTCCTATGATTACAAACTGCCTGAAAACAATGAAGAGCTGGTAAGTAGACATGACAGTAGATAGGACATTTTACTATTAAAATTCTTTTTTTCATTCTAATCCTGAAAAAATTATAAGAACAATTTTTGGAAGCTTCTTTATCTGTTTGGTCATAGAACTGAAAAATGTTATTATAGATTCACTTTTCAACTAACTTATTTTCAATGATTTTTATTAATTGTATAACTGCAAATATTTTGGGAGGACAGAGTGATAATTCAATTCGTATATGCAGTGCGCAATTATCAAATCAGGGTTGTTGATACTTCCACCTTATAGGTTTTTAAGGAATCTGAAGTTGGTCGGATAAAATGGCTAAAAGAAATAAGATTTTGAATCAGGGGCCAGCCTTCTCCATGAGGGTTTATTCGCTAATCTTCAAACTGACAATAGTTCCATTTCCTCTGGCTTCATCACAGTGTGGACTCAAAGAATTATTTCAGATATGTTAGTGATAATCAACAAAGTTCCTGGGCTGCATGCGTAAGCTTTGTCAGAGGCAATATTGTCGAGTTGCTCTGAGCTGGATTTGACATAGGCAGAGTGTGGCAGAGGTCATTAGGAAGCTGTCACATTTGGTAGATGTCAAGTTTATCCATGATATTTCATAGCTTGATCAGGGGAGACACAGAAGTAAATCAGTGGGAAAAAATGATGTGACTGAGCCTTTCTAGATATAGGGAACAACTCAAAGAAATTTAAGTATCCTTGACTCAAAACGCTGCAGTCTGCAGTCTTTTTTTTTTTTTTTTTTTTTTTTGGTACAGGGGGTTGAACCCAGGGCCTCGCACTTGCATGCTCTGCATGTGCTGGACCACTGAGCTGCACCCCCAGCCCATTTTTTTTTACTTTTTGAGACAGGGTCTCGCTAAATTACACAGACTGCCTCTGGTCTCAAACTTGAGATCCTCCTACCTCTGCCACCCGAGCCACTGGGATTACAGGCATGCACCACCATGCCAGGCTTAACACTAGCAGTCTTAATGGACATTCAAAATACAATTACATGAGCAGTCAAATATTATGAGTTTTACAATTCACATTAACAAATATCTCACATCACTGCACAAGCATTTTTAAAAGCATGTTTGAATCCTTCAAACAGTATTTTTTTAATTTATGAAACATCTGGCTGCCAGAAGTGAGACCAGTGATCTAAAAGAGCAAGTATAAGATTTAAAGCATTTGAATTACACCAAAAAAAAAAAAAAGTATTTCACTTTGGCAATGACATCGATATTTGGCTTACCTAAATGCATAAACTTGAAGACCCAGTACCTTTAAAAACTGGAAATTGTTTTTGCACTTTCAAATGCAGTCTTTCAGAGACCAAAGAAAACATGTAATATTGTAAATATATCATGAAAAAAAGATCAAAACAGAAAAACAACCCAGTGTCCTAGAAAACTGATAGCTAGTAGTTGGCTGGGTCCTTTCAAAAAAATTCAAAAAGCTTCCCAAAGCTGGGTATAGCCAAAAAATAAAAGAAAACATCATTAGTTCAAACCATTCACTACTCAGTTTTTTAGTTGTGCCCAGTCTGGGTGTCACCAGCAGGAGCTCCCAGTCCTGTTACCCCATAGATCGGTATGGCAGTTCCTGGTGTCTGTCCTAGATTTCTGACCACCAAAAGGGAAGAGATTGAGGAATGTGGCTGCTTAATTCATGTGAATACATTTAAATCATACCACATCAAAAGAGAAAACAAAGTCTTAATAACTAAACACTACTGAATTAAATGCCTGCAGCCGTAGTCCTGTGGCATCTGATCCCATCAGATCTTCGAAGCTAAACAGGGTTGGGTCTCATTAGTACTTGGATGGGAGACCGCCTGGGATACCAGATGCTGTAGGCTTGGGAGACGGACCTGGCAACCCACTCCCAAAATCAATCTGCTATTGAAAATTCTATGAACAGCAGAGAAGCACTGACATAGTGCCAGTCATGGCAAAGTGTTGGGAGGTGTTTCGTTCTGTTGTAGCTGGGGTCGCTATGAGTCAGATCCAACTCTATAGCACCTAACAATAACAACCACATGTTATTTAAAGAAAAAAATACAAAATGCACTATTAAGTTTCCACTGGCTTCATAAACTGTTCAGTTCCTCCAGGTAGACTTCTTCAAAATCATGCTACACTTACCTTCAAGAGAAGTTTTAAAGCTCAGAAAAAGAATGTATCTACTTTTCCAAAATTTGAAAAAATAACAGGATATTGAACTGGGTGATATCATTATTGTCAGAGGAAATAGAAACATAATGACAAATACTCCCAAAGCTAGCCATATAGTGGGAAGAAGCTCCCAAGCTTTTGTCCTCTCCTCCCCCAAGGAAGACTATATAACACAGTTGATAATAATAATTTAAAAAACGATGCCACACTTCAAAGTGAAAAGCAGGAAGCCAGAAGAATATCCAGCCAAGTGTTCTGACCCACAACTTGACCAGGTAGAAGGCAGAGCACGTGACATAGAGACGCCAGTCTTGGACATGTGTTCTGCATGACTTCTCTGTATTAGAAGCTGGAGAGAAAAAAATCTTAGAAATTCTTTAGTTCTGTTTCTCATTTTCCAGCTGTGACAGCGGTTTGGCTAAGCAGACCCTAGTAGCAGGGGTAGCCCTGACCTAGAGCTACTGGCTGCTTTAAATTTTTCCGGGCTGCTCTGATTTCCAAAAACTCACATATTTATGTGCCTGCAGCCATACCACTGTGGCATCAGATCTAGGAAGCTAAGCAGGGTCAGACCTGGTTAGTACTTGGATGGGAGAGCACCTGGGAACACCAGATACTGTAAGCTTGGGAGAAGGACCAAGAAACCCACTCCCAAAAACACATTCAGCCATGAAAACCCTATGAATAGCAGAGAAGTACTGACAATAGTGTTTCGTCTGTTGTACATAGGGTCACTATGAGTCAGACACTGACTCAATGGCACCTAGCAACAACAAGAACACATATTTACCTAGCCACATTCTGTGGTAGTACCCTATTGAACTGTTTCACATAACAATCATTTAAAAAGAAAAAAAAAGTCTTGAATCCCACAAAACATTTATACTCACCTCTGCCCTGAATGTTGCTATGGGTTTTCTCTGGTTAGCTGACATAAGCAAACTTCCCAAGGTGCAGCCTTTGTGATTCTGGCGCATTCCTTTGGCACATGTATAGTCATCAACAAAGAGAAAGCTGAGAATAAGCAGAAGAAATACGAGTCTTTCTGGAAATGTGTTAAACGTGACCAAATGATAAAAATCTACTTCTAAAGTCTAACACCTGCCAGTCCAGTGGCGTGTCACCCACTTCCTCTTAATTAAATTTTTAGTTAATAAGCCACACAGCTGGAAGCCCACTGGTGGACCCCAGCGTGGGAACATAACACAAGGTCATGATTAGAGATAAACATAAAAGTCAAAGAGAAGTATGGTGATTAAGAGGTGGGCAATTGTAGGGCCATGCACACAGCTATCACAGCTGTCACCATGTCCCTGCTTAATAAATAGGGTAGCAAGGCCACAGTTCTACTGTCAGGCTACTAGTAGCTAGAGTGCATAGAGCTTGAGGTACAAAATACCTGCTTCAGAAATTGTCTCAGAATTTCCAATTTCACACAAAAGACAAAAAGCTTTCAATGAAACAGCAGAATGTCTTTTAATACAGACACTGGTTGTTCATGTACCATTATACTCTTCAAGTAACATCTTGGCCCTGATAAAATTCTCCTCCTGGGCCTGGTTGTTGTTGTTTGGTGCTGTCAAGTAGAATCTGACTCATAGTAACCCAACAGACAACAGAACAAAACACTCCCCAACACTGCACCATGCCCAGCACTATGTCATTGATTCTCTGCTATTTATAGGGTTCTCAATGGCAGATTGTTTCGAGATTGCTTCAGGAGTGGGCTGTCAGGTCTTTCTCCCATGGGCCTGGTTAGAACAGGGCTTATCAGGCAGTCATCAGAAATTTCACTGAGCACCTAATAAGTGTTCATAAAAGTGTTCATCATAAGCCATGGCTCCTGCCATTGAGGTCTCAGGATCTCACTGAAATGATGAAATGCAGGCGCCAGAAACCAGACAAGGTCAGGACAGAATTGGGAGGTTCTAGTTATGCACAGTTGCAGGAATTCAAGAGAGAGAAATGTCAACATGTGCTGGAGCTACCCCATGACTGTTCTGCAGAGGGGGTGCCATCGGGTCTAAACCTTAAATTATGGTCAGGATGGGGGTGGCAGAGGAAGGAAAAATAGGGCTTTTGAATCAAAGAAAAGAGCCAACAAATGCACAAAAATAAAATGAAACCTGGAGTTGAGGAGGAGAGTAAGAAAAGGTCAGCCTGCTTTGAGTGTTCTTGTAGGAAAGAGTCAGGGTATGGGCTCATCAACAAGGTGACCAGCTTGTGGAGGGACCTGGATGTCAGCATGAGTCCTGTGTCCGCATGGACCCTGGACCCAGTAATGTGGTAGACAGGATGGTCAGGTTCAATACAGGACTCCCAGGTTAATTTGGATTTCAGAAAAACAGCAGATAATTTTTACGGTAACTGCGCCCCCCAAATATTTCATGGGCCAGACTTATACTGAAATCATATTGATAGTATCTCTGAAATTTAAATTTAACTGGGTACCCTGTATTTTTTTGCTAAAGCTGGCAACCCTGCTGGGAAAGTGATATTTTAGCAAGATGGATCTGGCAAAGACGTTCAGGAGACCCCAATCATACCATCAGCAGATCAATACCTTTAAAAACCAGTTATCTTCCCTTTTAATTGCTTTTTCCCTAAGACAAATGCTCATTTGCCCTACTACATCTTTTATCTCCCTTTCCTTTAATTAATAATTTTGCTCCCCAGTTCCAACCCAAGACGACATTTGGTGATGGTTAGGAGACATTTTTGATTGACGTTAACAGCGGGAGTTCTGTGGGCAACAAATGAGTAGAGGCCAGGGATGTCGATAAACAGCCTTCAATGCACAAGACAGCTCCCCTCACACAACAAAAAATAACCCAGCCCCAAATGTCAAGAGTGCCCAGGTTGGGAAACCTGGATCTAAACAAAGATAAGAGCAAGACTCACATTCCTGGCCCAGGAATTCTTGGCTTTCACAGGATCCTCAAAAACAGCGTACAGTGCTCTGCAAATTTCGAGTGCCAGAGCCTTGTGCCGCCCCTGCCCCCCATCCCCAGTGTTTATTTTTAAAATTTATTCTAGAGAGATAGCACTTCGACCAGAAGCAAACAGAAATTCTCCGGATTGTAAAAGCAGCTGACTCACTTCAGACTCCCTTGGATTTTAAAAACCCGGAAAATATGTATTGCAGATCAGCCAAACGGAATGCTGGGTTCTCTTGAGGAAAGCGTCCCCTCCTTTCTACACTTCTGGGGCTCATAAAACCACCACCTGTTCCCTGCCTCCTTTCCCCACTCCAGACTCACAGCTTCCTTTCTCTCAGAATCCTATTTGTCTCTCAAAGCCCCACATGCTTCCTCCGCAGTGCCTGCCTGTGGACCTTAAAAGCATCTCCCTGGGCACCAAAATCATAAAAGTTCAATTTTTCATGGGCCCCTGGGGGGAAGTTACACTTGAGCACAGGAAGGAAGGAAACTGCAGTTAAAGATCATTTTGAGGCTCCCAAGATCACGTGGGTTCCCCCACCAGGATGCTTAAGCTTGGGGCTTCAAGTCAGAAGCAAAGTTCTGCAGGAAATTCATTTGAATGGTGTTAGACCTCCAACAAGGTCGGGGAGCTTTGTCTTCTCATGTTCTCATAATGGATGGCTGGCAGATCAGAAACGGCAGCCCCCAGTCACAACGCTGGCTGTGGGCCTGGAGGCTGGAACGTGGACTATGTGCACTGTCATGAAACAGCCTTCTTTATCACGCATCACCTGGGAAGACAGGTCAGAGGAAGAGAACACATTCTGTTTATTCATCTCCCCAGGTCCCCAGAGCCCAGAGCCTGGGGAAGCATTGCACTGCTTCATCCTTTTGTCTCTGGGGCTTTGAGCTAGCTGTGACATTTTAGACTCCCTCTGTCTTTTGCTCTAGGACCAAGGCCTGGTTTTTAAGGAAGCAGCTGACAAAAGAGAACATCCATAAGATCTGGTAGGAGATTTGTATCTAAGGATGAATAAAGGCTGGCCATGTTTGGCCTTGACCGAAAGCTCAGGTTTCTCTGAGGCGGAATTATATTTAGCTTCTTTCTGTTCTTTACAATTGGGAAAGCCAGCCCCAGCCACACTGCTTTTGAAGTCTTCGAAGGCCACAAGGAGAAATGAGAAAGAGCACAGGATTTCAAGGGAGAAGAACCTACCTCAAGTCAGCCACTTAGGGCACCCAGTGCCCTTGGGCAAGTTCTTTTATCCTCTCTGGGTTTGGGTGCTTTTATCTGTGAAATGGGGATAAAAATACCTAGCTCTTCTCCACAGCTCTTTGTAAAGATAAGGGTTTATGTAAATCTTGGTTCCTATTTTGAATTCATCGAGCAAGCCAGATGTAAGATTTGTTCTTCCAGTGGCAGATTTTAGAAGAAAAGTGCCATTACCTGGAGTTTGAAGAGGTGAATGTGGCTTTCTGCTGTGTTGTTGTTGTTGCTTCTTTTTTTTTTTTTTTTTTTTTTTTTTTTTTTTTTTTTTTTTTTTTTTTTTTGCAGTAGTGGGGATTGAACCCAGGGCCTCATGCTTGCATGCTTTGCAAGTGCTGGACCACTGAGCTGCACACCCAGCCCATTTTGTTTTTTACTTTTTTGAGACAGGGTCTCTCGAAGTTACACAGACTGCCCCTGGTCTCAAACTTGCAATCCTTCTACTTCTGCCTCCCCAGCCGCTGGGATTACAGGCATGCGCCACGGCGCCTGGCTGTTGTTGCTTCTTGGGTCTTCCAGTTTGCTTGTGCCTTTTTACAGAAACATACAGAGGAAAGGAGTTAAGTGTTCTAACATTTTAGCCAATGTTAAACAATCACCTTTCTACTATTCCTGGAAGGGACGTGTCATCCAGCATGGTTGGAAGCTTCCCCCGATGAGCTCGCTGTTCCGTGTGACATTCCATTCTGCTAGGAAATTCTGTGGTGCTGAAATGCACACAGATAATGCTTGGAAGATAAATGGGTAACGTTTGTGCAATTATTTGAACTTCTCAAAGGAAAAGGCCCACACCGATTCCAGGGATTTTTGTTAAGATCATTGGAATTTAAAAGATGATCTATGTTTGTGGTTTGGGATGTTTTGGGGTCGTGTGTGTGTGTGTGTGTGTGTGTGTGTGTGTGTGTGTTGGCCTAGAGGAGCTCACAGAAAGGATACACAAACTTCTTTTTTAATTAAGAGAATAAAGTATACAGAAAATGTCAGTGTGAGCTGAGTGCGGTGGCGCACGCCTGTCATCCCAGCGACTCAGGAGACAGAGGTAGAAGGATCGCAAGTTCGAGACCAGAGGCAGTCTGTGTAATTTAGTGAGACCCTGTCTCATAAATGTAAAAAAAAAAAAAAGAAAAATGGGCTGGGAGTGCAGCTCAGTGGTCTAGCACTTCCAGAGCATGCAGGTGCAAGGCCCTGGGTTCAACCCCCAATACCGGGGAAAAAAAGAAAAAAGAAAGCAAATGTCAGTGTGTAAATGTGGTAACCCATCACCCATGCCTGTGCCATCCACTGCTTCCTCCGCTAACATCCTCAGTCTCTACTCCAGAAGGGCACAGCCCAGCCTTTGCAAAGCTCAGCAGTCTGCACCCCAATGCAGATCATGCTCATTTATACTGACTCTAGGCCTCAGTCACAGAGAGTTAGGGGTAGATTCTCAAAGAAGATAATACTAAAAACAAGCACGAAAGAACACTCAAAGCTCTCCATGCAAGCAAAGGGGGGACAAGGCCACCAAGGAAGGGGGAAGAGCAGGCAAAATGATGGCGATTAGGGCAGGCAGGAGGGTTGGCAGGAGAGGAGTTTAGGAAAACCTACCTGGGAGGAAATGGGAAGGCACAAGCCACATGGCTTGAGAGAGAAGCCAAAGCCAGGTCCCCATGATTCTTTATCACAAAAGAGGAGGTCGACAGAGCCATTGGAGACACAGAGGTGACATGAGCTTCAGCAGATAAGCCAGGAGGTAAATGTGGCAGTGGGAGAGCAGCTGAGGATGGGATAAGCAGAGGCTGAGGCACAGGCAAGGTGGGCCTTCTGTGGGCACCAGGCACGGGAATAAAAGAGCAGCCCTTTGAGGTGAACGTCCCTCTTAGATCCTGCTTCAGGATCAAAGACAGAGCAACTGTTTGCAGAAGGTAGGCGTCTGTGAAGGCGTAGGAAGCACCTGGATCATGCAATGTCACTCCATGTGGCCAGAGCATGAATCGAGGAAAGGCAAACTGAACATTTTTGTCTGGACTTCAGGGTGTCGTGACTCAATTAATAAGCTGAGAGCTCAAAAAAGATAATGGGCCACGAGTCTGTCCCTTGGATTTAATCTGAAAATTCAGTTATTTTATAAGACCAGTAAATATGTGGAAAGTTTTGAAGAGCAATTGATGCTTGGGTGCAGCAGATCATGTCAACACCTATTAAGTCTTCGATATAACTTTTCACATTTGGAACTTTACACAAAGGTGCTAATCCCAAAGAATTATATTTCTACTCATTAAAAATAATAATTCATAGCTTAAAGGGAAATTAACATCATAAGAAGGTAATGGGGGTGAACAAGAGCAAGGTATGAATGTATGAAAATATCATAATGAAGCCCGTTAACTTGTCCGCTAATATTACCCATAAAAATTTTGAGAAAAA
This sequence comes from Pedetes capensis, assembly GCA_007922755.1. NCBI lineage: Eukaryota > Metazoa > Chordata > Mammalia > Rodentia > Pedetidae > Pedetes > Pedetes capensis. Next base: position 85,314 of record VMDO01002915.1, on the reverse strand, counting down.
AAAGAATAGAAGTAATGCCTGCAGAGGGAGAGAGGCAAGGAATAGGCAACTCATGATGACCTGATATACAACAGAATGAATACTCCCTGACACTGTGCCATGCCTGGCACTATTGTCAGTGCTTCTTTGCTATTCACAGAATTTTCAATGGCTGATTGTTTTAAGAGTGGGCTGTCAGGTCCTTCTTCAGGACCAGAAGTTCTGCCTTACAGAAAAATAGCTAACTAGAGATTTCTTTTGATGATTGCAAGTTAAGACAGTTGTAGAATAGTACAAAAATACTGTTTAATCTACAGAACTGTGCTTTACATCTCCAAAAGACTGCTTTAAGTCTATTCTAAGAATTATGTTTGTAGGCTTTTCTAACTTCAGTAGATAATAGGCCCTAAACCAAAGGATCAAGAGAAGATCTTGACAATCTTAGCTACTGTCTGGGTTAAAATACAGTTAAAGAGCAGGTGCAACATACATAGATCACAACAGTCAAGATTCCATGTAGTAGGAGAAAGCATGTTTTAGTTTTGCTGTTGTTAGGTGCCATTAAGTCGGGTCCAACCCATAACGACCCAATGTATAACAGAATGAAATACTCCTTGACACTGTGCCATGCCTAGCCCTATTGTCAGTGCTTCTCTGCTAGTCACAGGATTTTTGATGGCTGATTGTTTTAAGAGTGGGCTGTTGGGTCCGTCTCCCAAGCCTATAGCACCCAGTATTCCCAGGCAGTCTCCCATCCCAGAACTAACCAGGACAACCCAGCTTAGCTTCCAGGATTAGATAGGATCAGGTGCCAGGGCAGTATGGCTATGGATATGTCTTAGTTTACCATCTTGGAAGTAGCAAAGCAGAACACTAAAATTTTCAAGTTACTGATCCAAAAATCTGGGAATAAGTAGTCAGTTCCAGGAACTGGTTGCATCATTTCAGCGGACCAGAACAGAAATCCATGACTTCAATTTTATTACTCTTCCTAAGTGTTCTGGTTTTCCAATGGGTTGAGGATGCAGTAACACTTTGGGAGCTGTAATCCTTGAAGTCTTAAGGTTATGCCAGCATAAGTTCGACATACAACTCTGCTCAACTGCTTTTAACGTTAGAACAAAGGGAAGAGGGAGTTTTGACTTTGTAAAAATTGTTGTTGCTACTGTTGTTAGGTGCTGTAAAAACTGCTGTTGTTATTGTTGTTAGGTGCCGTCAAGTTGGGTCCAACTCATAGAAACCCTCATAGGGTTTTCAGTGGCCAGTTGCTTAGGGATTGTTTTTGGGAGTGGACTACCACATCCTTGTCCCATTTGTAAAAATTAGATTGTTCTTATTTCCTCACCAGTCTTGAAGATCCCCAAGCATATGAGCAAGTAATTATGATTCCAAAATATGAAATATAGCAGATTTCATAACCAGAATGAACTATGGCTAACTTTCCTGCAGCAAATAATCAAGTTTTCAAACCTGTGTTCCACAGACAGCTGAGTCAGGCCTTGCTCTCCAGCACCCATTTAAACAGGCAGTATGCCATATCATTGCACAGGGCAGGTCTTCCAGGTGCAGAGACCCATCTCCTCTAGGAGTCGCATGCAGAGGGCTGGAGGGCAAGAGTTCTTATGAGAAGGTAATGTTGCTTCTAAGAAAAAGGATAGCCATAAGTTAATTGTTGTTGTTAGGTGCCATCAAGTCAGTGTCCAACTCATAGTGACCCTATGTACAACAGATGAAACACTATTGTCAGTGCTTCTCTGCTGTTCATAGGGTTTTCAATGGCTGATTGATTTTTGGGAGTGGGTTGCTGGGTCTTTTTCCCAAGCCTATAGCACCTGGTGTTCCCAGGCAGTCTCCCATCCAAGTACTACCCAGGTCTGACCCTGTTTAACTTCAGAGATATGACCCAATCGGAGGCCACAGTGCCGTGGCTACAGGCCATAAGTTACTACTACGTTTTTAAATGCTGGAATTCAAGTGCTCTGCATTTTGAGGGGAGAAAAATGATTGTTCTTTAATTTTCCAGTCTAAAAATCTTCCAAGCTGGAACAACCTCTCATCCTTAGAAAGTGCCAATTCCTGAGCATTTCTTCACTGGCCCTGAACGTCACATTGACTACCCAGTCTTTCACATGTGTGGTTTCTAAGGCCCAGTTCATAGGATCCTAATCAGGACTTAATCTTGGCCTTATGCTTACCACATTTGCGTCTTTTGGGGTGTTTGATTTTGGTGCACAGTGGTAGACAACTTCTGTGCACAGCCATAAAGACTTCTGCTTTTTTCTTACACGTGCCAAAGACCAGACAGATAGAATTTCAGAGTGAGTGTATGGAGAAGACACCCTTTCACAAAAATGACCTGGATCATACACTTAAGCTAGCTGGGAAAATTGAAACAGGCACTGAGAAAGTATAAGATACTAACGTAGTGTGACATAAGTGACTTGAAGGAAATGTATAGGGGGTGTGTTTGATGGCCTGTGAGTGCTTTGATTGATTTACTTACTTATGGTTGGCCCTTCTGCAGAATTCCCTGTCGAAAGCAGCAGCAAAGGAGCTTGCCTCACTGCACGGCACCAAGTACACATACGGCCCAGGAGCTACGGCAATCTGTGAGTTCTGGCTTCAGAACTGTGCAAAGAAACCATGTGCTTTAAAAAAAAAAAAAATTCCTCCCTTTATTAGTAGATGATGGTGGGGTACAGAGTAATACAGCACTGGCTTTTCCCATTATGCATCCTTTACATCACTCCTGGCAACACTTTTCCTCAACCCACAAGGTTTATGGAGCCTTATGGCTGATATGTAATAAAACTCAAATGCATATTTGGGTTATCTTCCCCCATTTTTCCAATGTACTCATGAAGTTGCACTGTTTACACTGAGATCGTCCTCTCCCCCTTCTTCCCTCCACGTTGAACATCCTTACCATCCCACCTTCCACAATCTTCTCTTCCCTCTGGCTAGTTCCCTCCCTCCTTCTTTCGCCTTTCTATATTGTCCCTTCTTCACCAAGAAACCACGTGCTTTAAAACCCAACAAATGGTTCCTAGTACCTTTCTTTTCTAATCAATTAAAGCATGTGGCCTCACAGTGATTTGTGTGAAACATGGGATCTTTTTTCTATTCCAAGAAAGAAAAGGAGAGAGAGCTATCTTTTTCAACCCATGGAAACATTTGCTGTCTGTATGCATCTGGTGGGCATCTACTGTGCGCCAAGCCCTCCGTAGGTAGGAAGAGAAAATGAAAGGAAGAGTCAAGAGAAGGGAGGCAGGAAAGAGAAAGGGAAGGAAGGAGACCAGAGCAGGCTTCAAAGAGCCCAGTCTGAAGCAGAAAAAGTGGTCCAGGCGCTAAGCTCTGTGACTTCGTGAGGCACAAGGAAAGACCACATTCAGCTACCCCTCCTATACAGGCAGGACGCTTCCCGGGTGAGGACACCCAGGTGGATCCGGAGGACCTTTGCTTGGGCAAAGCACACCAGGGAGCTCCTTGCAAGAGGATCATGAGTTTGAGGCCAGAGGCAGCCTGGGTAACTTAGCGAGGCTTTGTCACAAGATAAAAAATTTAGAAGTGGGCTGGGGTGCAGCTCCATGGTAGAGTGCTTGTAAAGTATGCTCGAGGCCCTGCATTCAACCCCCTAGTACCAGAAAGGAAAAAGTAATAAAGAAGGATTTTTATTTTCTCCTGCTTTGTCTTCATTTCAGATCCTGCTGCTGGAGGTTCTGATGACTGGGCTTATGACAAAGGAATCAAATACTCCTTCACCTTTGAACTCCGGGATACAGGCAGATATGGGTTTTTGCTTCCCGAGTCCCAGATCCGCCCAACCTGTGAGGAGACAATGCTCGCAGTCAAATATATTGCCAGCTACCTCCTGGGACATCTGTACTAGTCTAGAATGCCAACAGTCTGACTTTAGAACACTCGCTACTCTTTTTGTTTTTTTCTAGTCTATCTTAACTCTTATTTTTCTTTGGCTGTAGACTTTGCAGATCCTGATCTTTCTTTTAAGTTTCTGGGTCTATTAAGCTACTTGGATCTTTTAAACTGATCATAATAAAAGCAAATCGTTATAATTGGGAAACACAACAGGTTTTCTACATTTGGGAAACATATGCTGTAAATAAATAAGTATGCAAGCCATGCCCAGGGGATGATGTGATCAGCCATGGAGGCGTTAAAGTCCTTGGGGAGCTGGCCTACACCTGCAGGATATACTGGTTATAATGGGAGGCTTGTGAGCAAGGAGAAACAGAAAGGTAAGTGGAGGACTGTGAGATCTAGTATAAAGGAAAACATGAAATCTTGCTTTAGCTTCTAGCTCAGCTCATTCAAGTTATATAATGAGCTGCCTTCTATGTGCCAAGAACTTTGCTCACCAGTTGAAGATGGAACACTGAAAAAGAAAGTTAACACTTCTATCCTCATTGGGTGCATGGGCCATTAGAGAAGATAATGTCAACCAAATAACCTATTAATTAGTTATTTAATCTACACTAAGCAAATAAGTGCTAGACAGACTGCACAAAAAGAATATTGAAGAAATCTACTTTCTGATGTGGGTTGAAGGCCCTCTGAAGAAGAACTGTAATCTGAGAAATGAGTCACAATGAGTTGGGTGAAGGGACTGCCCCTTCCAGACCTGTGACAGTTCAAAAGGCTTAGGAAGAAAGCCAATGACATGGAGCCTGGAAAATCGAGGGAAGAGAGAAATGTGTAGACGGAGGAGGGAAGTGGGGACCGTATCAAGCAGATCTTGGAGGTCATGTCCAGGGTTTGTCACATTGGTCTCACAGCAATGGGAAATCGTTGACGATTTTAAGTTGTAAAGGACACAATCAAAGTCATTTTTGCACAGTGGGGTGCAGAAAGCAAATCAGAAGTCAGACAAGGGATCTTGGCTGGACCAGGTCGCCCAATGAAAGAGGGGAAAAAATCACTCCATGACCTACACACCACACATGAGTTGGTATTTTCCAGAATTAGGACTGAATGTGCTAATGTTGGAAGGTTTTGTGCCAAGTTCAATTTTTAAAAGCAAATAATATGCATTTAGATTATAATTTGGGGGCGTTTCTTACTTTAAAATCATAGAACAAAATATTAATTATTTTCTAGGTGGATTCAATGAAACTAAGAATCCACACTGAGCATAATATGTTCAAATGACTATAACAATGTTCTCATTAAAAAAAAAAAAAAGTTATTTGAAGTCACAGCGATTTGTTTGGAAGTTGTCAAGCCAAAGAATGATTAATTGCATTAATTGTCCACTAGATGGTAGCAGTGCAGCTGCTACAATTAATCAAGCAACTCATTTTCAAAATAATTTAGCAACACATCATATAAACAGTAAGAGAGACTATTAAGTGCAAAAAAATAAATTCCCAGGAATTTTTAAGCAGTCTTGATTGTGGTAGAACAATGCGTGTGATTTAGCTAAATTATCTTTCCCCCAATTCCATTTTAGTTATGTCCACACTGCATGTTGGAGAGCTAACTCAACCATAGTCACCTGAGTGATGTCATCTTACTGAAGTGTATCCTTCAATTTCTACTACACAGGATATTCTCTTAACCTGCCTCTGACAAGTAACATTGATCCCTAACTAAGTAATCCCCTAGTCAAAATATGCAAATCATGTGGTCAAACCATAAAGAACCCTCTGAAGTTCTAAATAGAGTACTTTTTTTAAAAATAGAAATTAGGAATATATGTGGGTTTTTTTCTAAAATGCTGAGATATTTTAAGGAGAACAGTAAGGACTAGGGAAGAAAATGCACAAATGTCCTCATTTAGAATCCCATGTATGTGAGATTCCCTGTACTAGGACATCTTTGCTGTCATTTCTACCTACTGAAAATTAACAGCTAGCTGGCTAGGAGTTCCACTTGTTGGAGCCAACTCAAGAAAAACAGAAAGAAGTTGGTCTTACTCCTTCCCAAGGTAGTAGAGTCTGCTGCCCACAGCCCAGCTGGCCAGATGCTGCAGCGTCCCCACCCGGCCTCCCCCACTGAAGAGCCCCAGGCTGCTCCTCTTCTCCTTCCTCCTGCAACCTCTTCTCACTTGGAGACTCCAGGGCAGCAGCAGGGTCCTCCCTTCAGTTCCACACTCTCATCTTCTCAGGGCAAAAGTTAATCAACAGCATATGAATGGCCCCTTGAGTCTCTTTCTCAAATGATGTAGCTAGAAAATAGCAACACTCATTATCCAGTTTCATTTATATGAAGTTCCTGCATATCTAGAATCACATGCCATGCACTCATCAGCTTTTGCAAGCTGACCTGTATGTATTGGTCAAAGAAATAATTTCTAGAAGGAAGAGAAGAGCCATGACATATTAACAAGTTCATATGGGGGCCAAATTTGGTTTTGATGAGTTTCTTAACCTATTAACATTCACCATCCTATCTTTAGAACATAACAACATGGCATGGTATCAGACTCATGCCTGTTATCACACAATAGCTCAACCTTATCTCCTGCCCGATGCTTCCTTTTATGTTTAGTCTAATGGAAACTATAGTGTCCTGAACATTTCCTTATAATGAGTGAGCTACTGTCCTATAAAAAGGGTGGTTGCATTAACAGGTTAAACTATCCCATTGGAGCAGGTAGTCAAGCCTCCTCTACCTAACCTCAATCACACACCTACTTATTTGTCCCAAAACACCACTTTTATTTAAAACTGATAAAGATAAGTTTCTCTGAACCATTTACAGAGAAATTTTATTTCAATGTTAAGAATCCAACAACCAACAACAAAAGGAGAAACAACAAAGGAATCCAACAACAAAAGGAGAAACAAAAAAATAAAGAAAGAAAGAAGCCGGGTGTGGTGGCAGGAGGATCGCAAGTTCAAGACCAGAGGCAATCTGTGTAACTTAGCGAGACCCTATCTCAAAAACTGAAAAAATGGGCTGGGGGTGCTGCACTGGGTGGTCCAGCACTTGCAAAGCATGCAAGCGCAAGGCCTGGGTTCAACCCCAGTACCACAAAAAAAAAAAAAAAAAAAAGTAAAGAAAAAAAGAAGCCAACATCTATAACTAAAAGGAACAAATTTTTACTTCACCATACCCTTTATGACTAAAGGTATTCTAGCAATTTATTAGATTGGTGTTGAAGAAAGAGAATTCTTTGAAAGATTCTATTAAATCACAAGAAAACTTCAACTCCCATTTCCTAAGACATTTCTTTTATAATGATAATGTCTGAAAATACACAGAAAAGTGTAGTTAAAAATAGAGCAATATTTTAAACTGCAGTAAGATAAAGCACTACTACAAAAATCCCAGGAGTGCAAAGTTCCAGAAAGACAGAAAATTATTATTAGGTGAAGAACTCAACTTTAATTTTCTTTTTCTTTTTGCAGTACTGGGGATCGAACCAGGGCCTCAGTGCATGCTAAGCAAGCACACTACCAACTGAGCTAAACCCCCCAGGCACAACTTTAAAGAGATTAGTTTAATCCATGGAATACCATTATCTTCGGAGCTCCATCCTAAAGTGATGCAGTACATATCAACTATTCCTCCCAGTTCCTCCATATGCTAAGACCTTTTGTAAATGTTGATGCAGTAATAGAAAGGTAATCTGAACTCTGCCTACCAAAAACTAGTACCCATTCTGAGAAACAGTTCCAAAACATTCTTGAAATCCAGCCATTGGACTTTTCCTCGGAATATAAACGGATTGAAGATGAAGGGGAGAAATATCTTCAAGCACACCATGTGTCCATATCCAGTTCAAAAACAGAGAATTATCAATATGCAACGGATATTATGAATCCAAAGATATGATTTTATTCATCATCAGAATCTTATCCTGAGAGAAACCACAGTCCTCAAAACTCATCTAGATCCCCCAAGAAAATAGAAGTTTCCTTCCTATTTGACCTAAAAAAAAAAAAAAAAAAAAACAGACACTGAAGCCTTTGTTGTGGTGGTAATTGTTGTTAGGTCCCATCAATTTGAGTCCAACTCACAGAGACCCTATGTACAACCAGAACAAATCACTCCCAGACACTGTGCCATGCCCAGCACTATGTCAGTGCTTCACTTCTATTCACAGGGTTTTTAATGGCTGATTGTTTCAGGATTGCCTTGGGATTGGATTGCCAGGTCCTTCTCCCATTTTTGTGATGCTGAGGATCAAACCCAGGGCCTCAGAAAGCACAGAGAAGCACTCTACCAACTGAGCTGAGCCCCAGTTCCAAAGCCTTTGTTTTAAAATGAATAACACAGGAAAGGCTTTGAGATAGAATATCAGACTGCTAGAATTAAAGGGCCTGCAGCCGTAGCCCTGTGGCATCCCAATCCTATCAGATCTTGGTAGCTAAGCAGGGTCGGGCCTGGTTAGTACTTGGATGGGAGACTGCCTGGGAACACCAATTGCTATAGGCTTGGGAGACGGACCCAGCAACCCACTCCCAAAAATCAATCTGCCATTGAAAACCCTATGAACAGCAGAGAAGCACTGACAATAGTGTTTTACCTGTTGTACACAGGGTTGCTATGAGTCAGATACCGACTCGATAGCACCTAACAACAATAACAACAACACAATTAAAGAGATTTCTATTTTTCTTCCTTCAATTTCCTTTTACTTTGCAAAATTATTGTCAATAGTCATTTGTAATTTTTAGAATCTGAAGATAAAACCCCTAAATCCAAAGGTATAACGTTAACAAAAACTTGGCCAGGCACAGTGGTGCACACCTGTAACCCTAGTAACTTGGGAGGCTGAGGCAGGAGGATCACAAGTTCAAGGCCAGAGGCCACCTGCATGATTTACTGAGACCCTGTATCAAAATAAAAAATAAAAAAGGAGCTGAGAAAAAAGAAGAGGCTGGAGGTGCAGCCCAATGGTAGAGTACTTGCCTAGAATGTGGGAGGCCCTGGGTTCAATCTCCTAGTACTAAAACACAAAACAACAACAAAAAAATTTCTTGAGGTAGTCTACATTAACATAAATACAGAAAGAAGTTTCCTGCTGGAAGGTCACGGCAACTTTAATCATTTTACCCTGCCCATGGTATATGCTGATGCCCATTAGTTCCGCAGCCTGGCAACAGCCAATTATAAGTCTCTGTTTACAGAACCTGACAACTACCTAGACAGTATGACCTTGCCTTGGCTCCTATAATGCACCATTTTGCTCATATCTGCTATCTCAGCCCTCACAACCACTTGTTAGAGTCTTGTTGGGTTGTTATTAGGTGCCCTCGAGTTGGTCCGACTCAAACAATCCTATGTATAACAGGATCCTGGCACCTAACAACAACAACAACAACAACAACAACAATGTATAACAAATCCACCTGTGGTTCCAAGTGCCAATTTAACAACCATGGATAGGTTCCTGCCATCCTTCAATACAATCTTGAGGATGTTATTATTATTGTTGTTTAGATGCGAGGAATGTGGAGTATTTTAGAAGAAACAGAACTGCCTTCCCCTCCCAGCCCTGTGAACGTACCAGCTCTATTACCTTGGGCAAGTTATTCCCTTATGTCATTTGCCTGACTTCCTTTTTTCTGCAAAGTGGATACTTCCTGTTGCAAATGCCTGGGCATTTATGGTTAATGTTCCTCTTCCCTCCCCAACCGGAAAAAAAGCATGGGCAGGGAGGACCCCACTGGAACCCTAGAGGAAATCAGTTGTTCCTCCAGATAAAGACGGAGGCACAAAACCAGCAGAGGGTCTCAAGCCAGTCAAAGAACAATGAGGTTCATCCTGCCCCTGGGTTTGATCGCTGCTACCCTTGCAATTGCTCCAGTCCGCTTTGACAGGTAAATTGCCCCAGCCTGTGCGTCTCCAGGTGGGAAGAGGATGAAGACATTTCCTTCCAGATCTCATTTTCTGTCTTTTTGTCCTCTTGAAGGGAGAAGGTATTCCGCGTGAAGCCCCGGGATGAAAACCAAGCCAACATCATAAAGGACTTTGCCAAACTCTATGAGGTAAAAACATGTAAGGATTATTTTGTCTTTTCTTTCTATTCTCTAAAAGCTGCTTCTTTTTCATTTTATTTTTAATGCCCACTGAGCTACCAAAGAAGATCAAGCACAAGGGAAAATGGCAATGTGTCTCTTTCTCTTGTTTTTGTTTTCACAGAATATCACTTGTTTTCTCTGCCCAAAGGTTTGCAAACAACAACTTCTCAGCAAAACTGTAAAATAAGGGGTCATTCTTGGCACCTTTGTCAGGGTTTTTTCCTCCCTTCCCAAGAGTGCCAGGCTCCCTTCTCCCCATTCCCACACTGATCTCTGGTGGCACAATTTCTCTTAAAGTATAAACTGGTAAGTTCAACATACTGGCTGATGTCAAGATGTGGCCCTTTCCAAGAGCAGATACACTTTAAAAGGAGACTCTCAAAATTAGATCAGTCCTAGGGGAAAAGGGATAAGAGAGAGAAGAGAGAAAAATCTCTAAATATATTATGCAATGATATGAATACATAGGAAAGAAATAGGGGGAAAGAATTTTTTAAAAATCAATGATAGTATAGCCCATGATCGCCTATGATTTTTATCACATTTTAATCAAATGGCTCTGTAATATATGTAAGTTGATGAAAGTGTAACCAAAAGTGATGTAAGAGTTGCATAATGAAAATAGCAAAAGTCTTATCACTTTGTACCTCACCAAAATAAAGTTAATTAATTAAAAAAGAAGAAAAAATTAGATCAGTCCTTTCAAAACCCAATATTCCAAAATAACCATTTTATCATTTACTCAGCTGCTCCTTGTGCTGACCACCTTCCACACATCATTCCAAATTCTCCAGCAGGTTCACGATGCCATAGGCATAAGTTAGCCCACTTAAAATGGAAGAACTCAAGTTCCAAGATGGCCATTTCAATGATCAAGGGTTCCTATCAGATTTAAACCCAGAACCAAGTCTCTGATTCATTTGAGTGCCACACACTTTCATGCCCATATCAAATCAATTAAAAGTACAGCCTAGCCTAATTCCCAAGAGTCTCTCACATCCATACCATCCTCTCCAAGCCTCTACCACTGTCTGTGTCCATCCTACCTCTTACTGGAGCCATTTCAACAGTCCCTCTGCTACTATTCCAGGTTCTAGTATGACCTCCCACAAAGCCAGGTGGGCACTGGCAATCCACGTACTCTCTCTAAAACTTGCCAACTCCATTGGAAGCTGTTCATGGGGGGCAGTGTAATAGGGGGAAATCATGGTCTTCAGAGCCAAATGCTTACATTCAAATTCCAGCTCTACATCTAAGGTAAGTTCAGTTTCTTCCCCTGTGAAATGTGGCTACTAATCACACTTGTACTCTAAGGTTGTTATAAATACTAAGTAAGCTTTAACTACTAGGCTGGGATTTAGCTCAGTTGGTAGAGCACCGCTCTGCAATCTTAGAGGTCCCGAGTCCAGCACCGCAAAAGTGGGAGAAGGATGTGGCAATTCACTCCTGAGGCAATCCCAAAACAATCAGCCATTGAAAACACTATGAGTGTCACTATGAGTTGGACACCACTTGATGGCACCTAACAACAACAAGCTTTGATTAGCTCTGAGAGGCTGATCTGGCCAAGGCAATCAGCATAGAAGCATTTTCTACATCTTCTCTTGGTATTAGTGTGGGGTTCAAGAGTCATTCTTGACCTGCCAATCTGCCACCCTCTTAAATTTCCTGCTCTTCCATCTCCTTTCTTGCTCTCCAGTCTCCTCAGCCATCAGAATTTCACCCACCTTGTATACCTTTTCTCACGGGGAATGTGTTTCTCTTCCTTACCTTGCTACTCTTTAAGACACAGTTCAACCAGTGTCTCCTGAAGAAATATTCTCTGTCAACTCTCATGACCTCCCATAGTTTGCTCCTTTTGCTCCTGGGACACCCTGCCCCTTCCTCTGGCATTGGTTGGAAACACATACACTGGGCTCTGTCTCCCCCACAAAACCTCTCGCTTCTCAAAACTTCTTTATACTCTTCACCTGGGGCATCCAGCTCTGTGCCTGGTGTTTCTTTCTTTTTTTTTTTTTTTTAGAAATTTTTAATGTACATCATAATGTGATTCATATTGACATGATTTTCATTGTGACAATTTTCATATATGCAATTTGATAAACATTATTCATATAGGTTACCCCTTACCCTCCCCTATGCTTTCCCCCCAACCCCCTTCCCATCTAAGTTTCCCATCCAGTCTTCTCTATCTTTTACTTAGTAGTATTTTTCTATAGCCTGCAGCTGTAGCCCTGCAGCATCTGATCCCGTCAGATCTCAGAAGCTAAGCAGGGTCAGGCCTGGTTAGTACCTGGATGGGAGACCACCTGGGAACACCGGAAGTTGTAGGCTTGGGAGAAGGACCTGGCAACCCCCTCCCAAAAATCAATCTGCCATTGAAAACCCTATGAACAGCAGAGAAGCACTGACAATAGTGTTTCCCCTGTTGTACAGAGGGTCGCTATGAGTCCGATACTGACTCGACGGCACCTAACAACAACAACAACAACATTTTTCTATATGTCCTTGGGTTCCAGTTCTGTTCAAGATAGAAACTTTTCCGGTAGTGTTCTTTGTTTTTATCTTGTTTGAACAATTACATGCGATTTCTAGTCCATTTATATTGACATCCTTCTTATCTTCCCTCCCCCCCCCTTTTATTATGATCTGACCTTTGAGTAGGATTTTTCCTTCTTGCAATTTTGAAACAGCTCCCTCATATGAGTGAGAACATGTGTTGTTTCTCTTTCTGAGCTTGTGTTCGTTCACTTAAAATAATTTTCTCTAATTCCATCCATTTTGCTGCGAATGACCTTATTTCATTTTTCTTGATTGCTGAATAGTATTCCATTGTGTATATATACCATAGATTTTTATCCATTCTTCTGTTGAAGGGCACTTTGGTTGATTCCATGTCTTTGCTATTGTGAAAAGTGCTGCATTGAACATGGAGATGCAGGTGTCTCTGTGGTATGATGACCCATCTCCCTTTGGGTAAATTCCCAATAGTGTTATAGCTGGGTCATATGGTAGATCTATTTTTAGTTTTTTAAGATACCTCCATATTGATTTCCACAGTGGTTGGACCAATTTACAGCTCCACCAACAATGTAAGAGTGTTCCCTTTTCCCCCGCAACCTCGCCAGCATTTGTTATTGTTTGTTTTATTGATCTTGGCCATTCTTACTGGTGTAAGGTGAAATCTCAGCATTGTTTTGATTTGCATTTCCCTAATGGCTAGGGATGTTGAGCACTTTTTCATGTGTTTCATGGCTTTATGGACCTCCTCATTTGAGAACTATCTACTCAGTTCCTTTGCCCATTTGTGTATTGGGTTGTTTGGTTTTTTGGGGTTTTTTTTCTTGAGTTCTTTATAAATTCTAGTAATTAGACCTTTGTTAGATGTATAAAATGCCTGGTGTTTCATAAATGCTCATAAACATTTGCTGAGTTGTAAACTTTTACTTCACATTACCCTGCTAGAAAAGAGAAATTGCTCTTGCAATATAATGACCTGACTAAACTGCCTTTAAATCACACATCTCTAGTATGTCCAACTCATGCTGCAAATTTTTCATCAAAATAAGCAGACATATTGTTTGGTTCACAGCCTCATGTTGTCCTATAAGGCACTGACCTAGAACTACAGGGGAATTCACTAAGAGACATCCAGGGTAACTCAGACATGCCCACAATCTGGGTGGGATGGATGGGAATTGAGCATTTCCTTCACATCTTCCAGGCTTGAAATTTGTACTTCATTTGGTTTTACTATGATTTTGAAGAAGCACAAGAATCAGGGTCTTTTCAAAGCTATTTTAACCTGAACTCTCTCTTTCTAGGCTCATTCATCAAATTTCTGAAATTCTCAGCTAGAGGAGGAGGATAGATAGGAATCCATACTTAATTAATTCCTTCACATCCCAGACCTCATTCATTTCACAATCTCCACAGTGCTCCCCAGAGAGTCCTGTGAGCCTCATTTTTCAGGGGAGAAAACTGAAGCTCAGAATTTCCGTAACTTGCCCAAGGACACATTGCTACAGGAGAAATAAGAAGATAGGGCTGGGAAACTATATCTTCTTGTTGAATACAAACTATCCAGGAATTCCAGAGTTTACAGGGACATTTGTTTTGAGGGGGGCTAGAGGGTAGACATGAAGTCATATATTTAATATGAATGCCCAGATAGACCCAGATGCTATAGCTAAACCCATTATGAAAGAATACTATTCCACTCCGAAATGGTAGAAGCAAAGAGATTAACCAAACAGCTGCCTGCCTATGCATTTTGCATTGATGGATACAATATCTTCAAACAGTAGCCAGTACAAATGGTTTCTTTCCCACTCCCTAATATTCAAGATCTCTCTCTCTCTCTCTCTCTCCCTCTCTCTCTCTCTCGTAGTAGGGGATTGAACCCAGAGTCTTGTATGCTAGGCACATGCTCTTCCATGGAGCCTCACTCCAACTCCTGTTTTATTTTTTGTTTTGAGACAGGGTCTCACTAAGTTATCAGGCTGCCTCTGGCCTTGAACTCGAGATCCTCCTGCCTCAGCCTTCCAAATCCCCAGGATCAAAAGTGTACACCACCTCACCTAGCTCAATAGTTCTTAAATATATTTGCAACCATCTCTTAGCTTGTTTTAAAAATACCTTAGTTACACTAAATCCCACGTTTCTTTAAGGGTGTATAATACATGATCATTTCTTAACAAATATGTATTGAGTAAGCAAATTAATGACGATGACTAACAGCAAACTCATCTCTGCAGATTGATTTCTGGTATCCAGACACCGCCCACCATGTCACTGCTAACATGACAATAGATTTCCGAGTTAGTGAGAAGGGATCTGAATCCATCCAGTCTGCATTGGATCAAAATAAAATGCACTATGAGTAAGTCCTTTGCAAATATTTAAATGTATTGGATACTCAAAGTTTTGGGAACCTTTAAATATTGAGGGAAAAATTACTATGGACTACTTTTAAATTGGGTCCCCCAAAGCAGAAAGATCTATCTATGTTACTTCCAAACAGACTACTGAAGCATGCTTGCAGAGGTAATAAGAGCATTGGCGGTTCACCTTCCAACTTGCATTTGCTCAGATCTACAAGAATGATAATTACTTCTGCCTACTATCTCTAGAGCCAGCCCTTCAGAAGCACAGAGCCCAGGTGGGCAGACAGGGACAGTTTAGGCAGGTGTTATCACCACCAACGCATAATCAGCCCAGAGTTCATGAGTTCCTGGTGATGACCAGCACCAAGTTCCTTTATTTGAATTCTCCCAAACACACAGAGCCTGTAGCTGTAGCCCCATGTCATCCGATCCCGGAAGCTCAGCAGGGTTGGGCGAGGTTAGTACTTGGATGGGAGAACGCCTGGGTAAACCAAGTGCTGTACGCTTGAGAGAAGGACATGGCAACCAACTCCCAAAAATGAATCCACCATTGAAAACCCTATGAACAGCAGAGAAGCACTGACAATAGTGTTTCGTCTGTTGTACGCAGGGTCGCTATGAGTCAAATACCTACTCGACGGCACCTAACAACAACAACAATACACAGGAGATGAAAAAAAAAAAAAAAGAAAAGAACTATGGGGCGGGGGGGGGAGGCTCATCTATAAGTCACAGAGGTGATAATGTAAAATATATAATAAATAAATAATTCTTTATGAGAGAAATTTCAGCTCAGAAAAAAACAAAAGCAAACCAGTAAAGCTTGCATGGAAGGAGAGAGACTCTCAAAATGCAGTAGTGAGTCATTCTGGCCCCAAAGGTAAATAGGAGGAAATTAGGATTTATTATGAAGCAACCAGGGGCCAGGACAGTCTGGACCCGGGGAGCATGAAGAACAAGGGAGCCTAGCAATGGATATTGCAAATCAATGCATAATTTGGAAAACAAAGGGTGTTTTTATGCCTTCCAACATTCAGCAGTTTGATGTCCTGAGGGGTCCAGCTTGAACTTCCCCAGGCCCTGTCATCCCAGGATTCTCCTTTGTGGAGACTCTCACTGTCCAAACACTGCGAAGCACTAGTCCTTTCTGTTTGAACTTGCTATTTCATGCCTTCACCACCGTACTTAGTGCTACAATTCAAAAGCCCTTCTTCTTCTGGCTGAGATAAAGAAAGATCATTGATCTCAGTAACATTGTGTGGCAGAGTGGGATTGGCTACTGCTTGCCATGACTTGATTGTATTTGTGATAGTGCTACAGCGTTACAAATACAAATGCTATTGAAAACAAGGAAAGACATAGGCAAATAACCAAAAGCATTCTTGCTCATGGTTGCAAAAGTAGCAGGCTATTATTTGCAATGGTTACTAATCACTATTTTCACTTTTGCTATTTTTCAAGAGGGCTGTAATACAAATATAGAAGTTAATAAATTGGGAAAACATAACTCAAAATTAATTTATATCAGCATTGAACTACTTTTGATTAATTTATTGATACATGCTTTTCTGTTTTTGTTAATTGTACCATTAAAATTAGATAGAAACACTTCATAAGTATACCTCCAAGATTGCAGAAATACATAGTACATTCTAGACCATCTGTTTATACTAGATTCAGATAACATCTTGATTCTTGCATTGAAAGAAATCACCTCTCCACGCTAAATAACCCCATGTCACTATGTCTCTTGATTTACTTCATAGCCAGGCTTCTCATTATATGCCTCAGTTATGAAAATCTTCACTTTCCATCATTAATAGACCTGAAAGGGGTTCCTAAGATCAATTAATTTTTATGAAACATCTAGCCCAACTGGAAATAAAATAGTGATCTGGCCAAATTTTATATAATTCACCTTGAACAACAGGATTAAAAATGACATATTCTGTTTTCCTCCTAGTTGTTATTGTTGGGTGCTGTCAGGTTAGGCCCAACTCATAGCAACCCTATGTACAACAAAACAAAACACTCCCCAGCACAGCACTATGTCAGTGCTTCTTTGCTTTTCATAGGGTTTTCGATGGCTGACTGTTTTCAGGATTGTGTCAGGAGTGGGCTGCCAGGTCCTTCTCCCATTTTTGCAGTGCTGGGGATCAAACCCAGGCCCTCAGAGAGTGCAGAGCAGTACCCTACTAACTGAGCTAAACCCCAGTCCTTCTGTTTTCCTTAGTACTCTTGTAATGCAAACAAAAAAGATCATTGCTTGATCTGAGCAGGTATGGTGATGTAGATCATTGCATGACACTGAGGTGGGTGGCTGACATCTTCGATTTTATCAAATAATCTATTCCCTGTCTTGGTCCTCTAGGCCTCTCCTGTTCTGACCCAACCAGAGATCTAAATCAGATCCTCACATATAGTATATTTTTCACTATGTCTTAGCACAAGATAGTTTCTTCCCACCTACATCAAGAAGCAGACTATTAAACTACCTATATTAATTGTTGTTGTTGTTAGGTGCTGTTGAGTCAAGTCCAACTCTTAGCGACCCTCATAAGGTTTTCAATGGCTGTTTCGGAATTGCCTTGGGAGTGGGTTGCCACATCCTTCTCCTATTTTGCAGTGCTGGGAATCAAACTCGGGACCTCAGAGACTGCAGAGCAGCACTCTACCAACTGAGCTAAATCCCAGCTCTACCTATATAAATTAGTTTTATCTAATTAAGATATGATTTCTAGAAATTGGTCCAAATTAGCTACAGTTGTGGGAAAGCCACATAATGAGACAGTTCCCTTCCTCAAAAATATAAATATGTAAAGAGATCTGTGCAGACAAGAACTATTTAAAATCATATCTCCAAGTACTAATTATACAGATAATTTTATTTGCATATTAATTATAGTGTTACTTGGTTTCAGTCAGTAACAGAAGAGGGTTCTAAGAACAGAAACATCTGGTTGGTCCCAGACACCAGGCTCAATGAAACCATATTAAGAAGCTGGTTTCACACAGTGACTTACTTAGATGCCCTTCATTAGATAGTGCATATAAACCACTATTTAGCTTAAAGCATCTGTGTGTGATCTTTTTTAATTTTCAGAAAACTGAATTCCTAAGCCAGACTTGACTTTAAAGTAGCATATTTACTTCCTTTTTGTTTACACTGTTACAAAATCATAAAAGGCAAAGTCCAAAAACAAATAATAATAATAATGTATGTATTCTAACGTATACAAACAGACTGGCGGAAAATGTGTAAAGGAAAGCACATTGATTGGATTGAGCCTGAGGGCAGCCACCATCTTTAAAATTAGCAGTTGAAACTTTAGTGTTTCTATTAATTTTTCTTTTTTTTTTAATTTAGATAATGAACCTTTACCTTTGTCTTTTCTTTGACCAAAAGTTAAAATTAGAAAATAAAGACTTGTTAAGGAAAGGTAATTCAGAAAAATAACTATTAATGTAATAATAAAACTCAAATGGTACAATTAAGAAACTCTTAAGATCCCCATAAGATTATGTTAGAAATGCAAAGGAGATCTACACCAACCTGGCACAGTGACAATCAACACTTCAAATTAATGTCGGATTAGCTAATAATGCTCAGCCAGACTCAAGTTCATATTCCAAGTATACACACAGTCCTAGCAAATAAGTATATCAATCAAACAAATCATTCTAATGATTTATCTATTGTGTTACTCATTCATTTCTCCCCATGTTCCACATTTTTACATATTGCTTGTGGGAAAATATAACATGTATGTGAGAACCGCTTCAAATGTTAAAGAGATGTCAGTCATGGTGGAAAACAGAAGAGTGTACAGGTTAAAAAATTGATTCTGAAGTAAGGCCACCTAGGTCCAGTCCCTTTCAAATCATAGGTATTTAACATTGAAAATTTAATCTCACTTCATCTCATTTATCTCATCCATAAAATGGGAATCACTTCAGATATCAGCAGGGCCACCCATGGTGGGCAGGTTTCAGCTGAGCTTTCAGGCTAAGACAAACTAGGGAGAAGGACCTGGCAATCCACTTCCAAAAGAGTTAGCCATTGAAATTGCTAGGAATACCAGAGAACCACTGTCAAATATAGGGCTGGGATTTGGCTCAGTTGGTAGAGCACTGTGCTGCAGTCTCTGAGGTCCCAAGTTCAATTCCCAGCACCGAAAAAATGGGAGAAGGGCCTGGCAATCCACTCCCAAGGTAATCTTGAAGCACTCAGCCATTGAAAACCCTATGAGTGTCGCTATGAGTTGGATACCGACTCGATGGCACTAACCACAACAACAACAATGAGTTGGATACCGACTCATCAGCACCTAACAACAACAACAACAACACTGTCAAATATAGTGCCAGAAAATGAAGCATAAAAAGATCATGGGCATGGCACAACTTCAGGAAGTGCTTTGTCCTGTTGTGCATAGGGTCACCATGAGTCAGATTTGACTCGACAGCACCTAACAACAACATTTCAAAGGGGTTTCATGCAGATCAGCTGGTGTCATAAAAACCCTCTATGACTGGTCCCTTTACTTCTTATTAACCCAGGCAGAGGAAAGGCCACTAATAAATGTGTTACATGAGTACACGCACGCACACACACACACACACACACACACACACCATACCACACACCACACACTCCCACATATACAGTGCAACAGGGAATAACTAGACCCTCACTCCAGATGCTCCCTTCCCCTCACATAGAATAAATTAGTGCCTTAAAGTTTATTATCCAGCACATGGTATCATTCAGACATTGGGAAATCCATGTCAGTAAATCCTGAGTTGATGTATGGTAGCCAGAATTGGGGAGTTCCTGAATTGGATTTTGTGAAAACTTGAAACCATACTTGCTGACTATCCCCTATCCTGCTGTAACATGGGCCCGGACCAGTTGTAGGGGCACCCTAACAATGACTCCGTCTCCCTGAAACCCCTTCCCCACATGAATTTGCACAGACACCCACTACCACCCATGGCAGTCACATATACTAGCCCACTACTAGCTCTCCAGTCTTTCTTTGACACTTTCTAAAAGCCACTTTGAAATTGTCAAAGTAGGATTCATCTTGCCTCTACTCTGACCCTCTTACCGGCTCGCTGACCTCGAAAGACAGGTGTCCACGAGAGCTGGTTGACTGGGCAAACCTTGGACAAACCTCTGAAGACTCAGGAGAGTAGAAGCCTGGTGGTATTACCCAGAGAGCTCAAGCCCAAGATGAAAGCACTATTGTATAATGGTTCCAGCTTAGGGACTGAAGTCAGACATCCCGAGTTCAAAATCCCAAATTCCTGTATTTTAACAGTCACGACCATTCTGGAAATAGATTTAACCTCCATAACAATGGGGGTGATAATGGTACCAAACTGGCATTGTTGACACTGTTGACTGATAAAATGTCAATACAGAGCTGAGTAGAGTGATTGGCACATAAGAAAGTCCGCAATGAATATTGGCCATTTATAATATTAAATCCCCAGTGACAATTATCTGTCCTTTCGTCCACACTTAGGGAGTTATTTTAACAAGGTAAGCAAATCTTGGAAAATAATATTTGAGAGAAAGTAATTGGCTTTCATCTGCTTAAGCCTGGCTGCTGGTTCATGGAAAATAACATCTGGCCCTAATTCTTAATTTCCAGCCTCAGGCTTAATTTCTAGTCCATATCAGCAACAATCTGGCCCTGTTCTCCTGCCTTCGTGCAGCTGCATTTGTGGAAAGGTCATATTTTAATTCACACGGTTTTCTTTTTTGGGTGCCGCTATCACAAGAGCTAAATGGATATGTATAAGTCTAAAAATATTCTTATATACAAGCTTCCTGTGACTGATACGGCCTCATATTACAACTCAGCCTCTGGGATCACAAGATCTCCTTCTCTTTAGTCTGATTCCTCTGCTTCTATTGATGCAAGTGCAGGCAAAGCCCTGTGCTCTCTTTAGAACTTCACGCAATTAATTATATCAGTAGTGACCACCCAAAATATAATTTCAAACCTCGTCAGCCTTCCTGGGAGTTTTTATGCAACACGGCCCCCCTGATTCCAAAGCTGTCATCCCATATTTACTTTCTCAAACTCCAGATTCATGAGTCAAAAGCAAAGCATACAGTGAGCTAGATATAATGTGCATAATAATGTGCTCGTCAGTGTTGTTAATGGGAATCAATATTCATGAGCAGCCCGTAGTCCCACGTGCTGCATAAACTCTAATTAGGAGTGCACCGCATTGGTATTCCACATCCAAACTCAGATCAGTCAGTCATCTGCAAGAAGAAAACAAGTAGAGAAGATCTCCACAGGGCCACAGTTCATCATAAGACACTGAAGAAATCAATGAGTTGCACAACAACAGAGCGTCAAACCCAAGTTAAAGATGCATTAATTCTGTAAGGTGGTTGTCAGTTTTGTGACTCGACTTCCCTGTTTCGAGGTCCACTGGATGCCTAAGGCATGTCAAGCACTTTGCACATCTCCCCGTTTTACCTCACCATAGGCCTGGGTGATACATTTTGTCCTATTGGTAAAGTGAGAAAACTGAAGCTCAGAGAAATGCTTAAAACTTCTGCAGATCATCTCCAGTATTAAGTAGAAACAAGGGTCGAAGCGCAGGAACATCTGACCATAACTCCCTGCTTCCTTATTAGATAAGTAACTAAATGACTAAATAACCGACTAGAATGAATGTTAAACGACAGTGCCTTCCTGCACTGAGGACTCACAGCTAACAAAAGCAAAAGGGATGCGCATTTTGTTACCAAAAGCAGAGTAATACCTTTATTTATATGGAGTCAAGGGGAAATGAGACAATCCAAAAGAGGGAATTGTTCTGGTAAACACAACTTCAAGGAATTCACTCTTTGAAGCATTTTCATAGAAATATTACTGTTATACAGCACAGCTGTCTGTACTGCAACATAGAGTCCCAGGTGTTTTATTCCATTCCCATCATTGAGGCTGACTCTACTTTGAGGAAGCAACTCTTCCCCAGTCATTTCTTAAATGCCTTCCAACCTGGGGGACTCATTTTCTGGCACTATATTTGACAGTGCTTCTCTGCTATTCATACAGTTTGCGATGGCTAATTGTTTAAGGAGTGGGCTGCCAGGTCCTTCTCCCTAATCTGTCTTAGTCAGGAAGCTCAGCTGGAGCCTGTCTACCATGGGTAACCCTGCTGGTGGCGTAGCTTTCAGCATCACAGCAACACACGAGCCCCCACAGTATGACAAGCTGACAGACACATGGGAGATATAAGTAGCTTGTTGTTGTTGTTAGGTGCCGTCGAGTCGGTATCCAACTCATAGCGACCCTCATAGGGTTTTCAATGGCTGACTGTTTCGGGATTACCTTGGGAGTGGATTGCCAGGCCCTTCTCCCATTTTTGCGGTGCTGGGAATTGAACTCAGGACCTCAGAGACTGCAGCGCAGTGCTCTACCCACTGAGCTAAATCCTAGCCCATATAAGTAGCTACTCCCCTATTAATGCCAAGTAGTGTTCAACATCATACTTAACAGTGAAAGACAGGATATCTTGTCAGAAGCAGAAAAAAAGAATGTCACCTTTCAGTACTATTATTTTTCGCTGTTAAAGAGAGTTTAGCCAATGCAATAAAGCGAGGAATAAAAGATTGGAAGTGAGGATAGTGATAGTATAGTTAGTGGCAGAAGAAATAACTGCTCAGAAAACCCTGAAGATATAACCAAAAATTCTTAAAAGGACAGTTTTTTAAGCTAATAAAATGGCTAATAGATAAGTACAACCATGGCAATTTATTTTTTAAATATGAGTAATAGCCTATTCAAAAATGTACTGGGGAGCTAGGTGCTGTTACACACGCCTGTAATCCCAGAGACTCAGGGCTGAGGCGAGATGATTACAGGTTCGAAGCCAGAGGGAGGCTGCGCAACTTAGAGAGGCCTTGTCTCAAAAAAAATTTTTAAAGGGGGATTGCAGCTCAATAGTAGAGCACTTGACTAGCGTATACAAGGCCCTGGGTTCAATCTTTCAGGACTGCCCAAAATAATAATAACTATTTTTATAAGACTAATTTTTAAATTAATGAGCAATCAAAATATACAAAATTTTTACTGAAGAATCAAAAAGAAACAACTATGTTACAGTCCAATAGTAATAATAAAATTCTTCTCAAACTTATTTATAATTTAATAAAATTCCTATCAAAGCCCATTTTTTCTGATGATTCTAATAATTTCCAAAATTTTTCTAAAAAAATTTACTAAAGACAAAAATCTTGAAAGAATAAGGAGGTACTTTATCCAAAATTATATTTTATTATATTTAAATATTTTTGTCATTACCTAAGAATTAGAAAACAAATTAATGGGTCTGAGTAGAAAAATCCCAAAACAGGCAAAATACATAAAAATATTTCTGTATATGACAAAGATGTCCTTTTTAAAGCATAAATCTCTTTTTTTCCAGTACTGGAGGCTGAACCTAGAGACTCAGGCATGCTAGGCAAGTGCTCTACCACTGTGTTGCACCCCCAGCCCCTTTTCCATTTTATATTTAGAGACAATCACTACGCTAAGTTAACAAGCGTCCCTGGCCTTGAACTTTCAATCTCCTGCCTCATCCTCCCAAGTCTCTGGGGCTGAAACATAAATCTTAAAGTCAAGTGCTATACTCTGGATTCTAATTCCCAATTCTAATGACATATAGATTGTGATCATGTAAACTTTCTGAGCAACAATTTCCCCATCTGGCAAAAAAAAATGATAATATTGGCAAGATTAAATAAAATAATGTATATAAAGCAGTACCTGATCCACACTAAACAAATGTATGTCTGAGTCCTAGAGAAAATGTCGAGTGGGCAGTTGAAGGTATTTGTCTGGCATTCCGGGGAGAGACCAGACCTGGTGATTCAGGTATAGCCAAAAATTGGGTAACCACCACTGCATCAGTAGATGATGGGATGGTAAGGTGGAGATCAAGAGAGAGGAGATGAAAATTAGAAGCAGGTAGAGGCATAAGCCATCTAACCTCCAATATTAGCCTCTCAATCATTTTCCCTGCCTCTTTTTTCATTCTCTCCAAGCTACCCTAGGCATTTTCTAGCTCCATAGCTATGGGCAAGTTGTATAAATCCTTTGTGCCTCAGTTTCCTCCCCAGTACAATGAAGATAATAATGAGTGAGTATATAAAGGAGGTTAGGTCAATACTTGGCATATGGTAAGTGCTAAGTACTTGGTTATTAATGTTATTATCATTGTTATTGTTATTCAAGTTTCCCCTGGCTCTCAAAGTGTAAACAATAAGGGGTGGTCTGTAGATTTCTGCATAAAAATATCCCTTATTGCTTTGCTATATGTATCTGAATGTGTGTGTACTTTGGAGAAGCATGGAGGTAAATTATAACACTATAACATTAGCCAGGTATTTGGTTTTAAATATTCCAGCAGCCATTAAAAAAGTAAAAAGCAAAAAGCAAAATTAATCTTGGCAATATATTTCATCAAATTATCCAAAATATCATCTTAACATATAACCAACATAAAACTTATTGGTGAGATTTTTATATAATTTTTGTACTAATTCTTCAAATCCGATGTGTACTATACACATAGAGCAGTCTCTATTTTTGGACAAGATACCTTTTAAGAGCTAGAGAGCCACTGCAGCTAGAGATCATCATACCACACAGCACAACCCTAGATAAATGGGAAGATTAGAAACCAGACACATGATCTGTCCAAGGGAGATGGTTAGAAGAATGAAAAAGAGCAACATTGATTAAGGATAGAGAAGGAAGAGAGATTTCTCTGCAAGTGAAAGATAACTATGTTTTTCTTTCCCATGATAAAATGTGTATCTTATCAACCCCCTGTCAAACAGACTTCTG
This sequence comes from Pedetes capensis, assembly GCA_007922755.1. NCBI lineage: Eukaryota > Metazoa > Chordata > Mammalia > Rodentia > Pedetidae > Pedetes > Pedetes capensis. The sequence goes on along the minus strand of VMDO01002915.1, from coordinate 60,576 downwards.
ACACATGATCTACAAGAAGAGATTGAGAAACAGTTTGACGTTAAAGAATATATCCCAGGCAGGCACAGTTATGCAAAATACCATACCTGGGAAGAGGTATAGTATAAATGTCCATTATTCAAAACCAAATTACCTTCATCATTTGCTCTTATAGAGCTTCCCTTGGTTCTAATCCCTCAAATTTGATTTTGCTCTTAAGATTGTAGTGTGGACTGAAAAAATGGTGGAAAAACATCCCAAAATGGTGTCTCGGATTCAGATTGGATCTACTGTTGAAGGCAATCCACTATATGTTCTCAAGGTAAACATAATTCAAGAAACCACAGATTCTGTTATTTTAGAACATGAATTTAAAAGGTAGTTTGTGACATGACTGAGCTCATTTTGGAACAGCAAAAAGCCCTATCTTCTGAAGAACATTTAGAACTGACATTGGTTCCAGAATAGAAGCAACAAGTGGTTTTCTGTGGAAGGAAGAGAGAGAGTAAATGTCTGTCAGAAATGGCCCAGTGGACAAGCCCAGACAGACATGTCATTCCATAGCCTCATCACACAAGTTTTTGCATCCCTGGGGTATAAGCCCCTTTCCCATTCATTAAAAGGTAGTGAAACTGATGAATGCATGTCATAAAGAGAAAGTTAAGTATCATACATATATACCCATGGCACCCCCAACAGGACATAAGGCATTCAACTTGGTGTAGATGGAGAATTTCCTTCTATCCCAGAGCTGGCGGGTACCATTCAGATGCCACTGGAAGTTTCATACATCCAAAGATATCACCCCCTGAAGCACCTCCTTAATAACTGGGAAGCCCATCCTTGCTCCAAACCTTCATCCATTCAGTTTCTCCAATCTCCCAGAACAAATCTAAACTGATATGATAGCCTTTCAAAGATCCGGTACTGTCCCTCTTCCCCACTCCAAACACAACACAAAGTCTTCTCCACTCCAGGCTAAACACTCCCCATTTATGAAACCAGAAAAACAAAAGATTTATATTCTATGTCTCAAAACATAGGATGTTAGATATGAAATAAGAAAAACAATAGATTTCTGGGCACAGTAATGCACACCTGTAATCCCAGAGACTCGGGAGGCAGAGGCAGGAGGATGTCAAGTTTGAGGCCACAGGTTGCCTGCATAACTTACCAAGACCCTGCCTCAAGATAAAAAGTTTAAAAATGGCCTGGAGGTGTGGCTCAGGGGTAGAGCATTTGCAAAGCATGCATGAGGCCCTGGATTTAACTCCTAGTATGGCAAAAAAAAAAAAAAAAAAAAAAAAAAAAAAAAAAAAAAAAAAAAAAAAAAAAAAAAAAAAAAAAAAAAAAAAAAAAAAAAAAATTTAAAGAAAAAGAAAAACAATACATTATTATTTTACGAGCAGCTCTGATACTAGGAAAATTTTTTGAAAAATACAGTATAACAGATGATGAATTATATACATTTACTATGTACAAACATGGTTCCCATTCAATAATGGGGGAAAGAATTATTCTAAGAATATGAATGAGTTATTGGACTACAAGTTATCAATGTGTGAGTTCATACAAAATACTATATCCCATTTCATTTTAAATAGGTTGGGAAACAAGGTAAAAGAGGAAAAACTATTTTTATGGACTGTGGCATTCATGCACGAGAATGGGTGTCCCCAGCTTTCTGCCAGTGGTTTGTCTACCAGGTAAGGGAACTGGACTTCTCTCTCGATTCTCCGTAGTCAGGTCTCCAGGACTTTTGTGAGTATCGACATCCCTTTCCAAATGAGTGGGGTTCCATTTAACAAGAGGCACCCACAGTTATTACTGTCAGGGCATAAATGCCTTGGATTTTATTAATCATTGCAGTTTCTATACAATTAACACTTTCCTTCAAACTTCATGAACTCAAGCTGAGAAATGATGAAAGTAAAAAAAAAAAAAAAAACCTTTGGCAATACTAAGTTTTTCCTATAGTTAAGTAAGTTTTTCCTATAGTTAAGTATAGAGAATCTGAAACCGCCTTTGCATTATAAACTTCAAATGTTACTTTTCTTTAATAAGCTCAAAACATAGGTGTTTAGTTTCAGTTTACATATTTCATTGGCCCTGCATGAAGTTGGAATTTCCACACTTAAATTTCCTTTCCAAGTGAGAAAGAACTCTGTGTGTGTGTGTGTGTGTGTGTGTGTGTTTGGTACTGGGGGTTGAACCCAGGGCCTCACACTTGCATGCTTTGCAAGTGCTGGACCACTGAGCTGCACACCCAGCCCATTTTTTTTACTTTTTGAGACAGGGTCTAGCTAAATTACGCATACTCTCTCTGGTCTCAAACCTGCGATCCTCCTGTCTCTGCCTCCCAAGTCTCTGGGATTACAGGCATGCACCACTGCACCTGGCTAGAACACATTTTTTAATAATCCATTTTATGTGTTTTTTATTCTTCTCTTTTGCTAATGTATCTTTGACTCCTACTATCTTTTATCTTTCTCTTTACACCAACTTTTGCACATAACACTCTGGGCTATGGGTGGCAGTGGTCACTGGGTCATAGATATATTCACTAGGAAAGAATCTGCCATAGAATTGACTTATATATGTAGTTGTTTTAGCTCTCCCTACTAAAGGCCAAGATCTCTCCTTACTCAACCCATAAAGGAACGTACATAAAGGAACAACTACGAGAAATCTCTTAGAGCTGGGTTTGGTGGCTCACACCTATAATCCCAGCATATAAGAGGCTGAGGCAGGAGGATCAAGAACTCCAAGCTAGCCTGGGCTACAAAGTGAGACCTAGACTGGGGAAAAAAAAAAAAAAAAACCAAAGTTTCTTGACTCCAAAGAGATGGACGTGGGAGGGATTTTCCAATGCTGGTGAGAATTTTGGTAGCCACAGAAAACTCAGATAGAGAAATTGCAGCCAGATATTAGAAAGACATTCATTGGTCCATCTTTAAATTCTTGAGATCTTTATTTTCATTTTGTTTTATCAGGGACCCTCTACTACTGAGCTATACCCTCAGCTAGACATTTTTATTATTAAGGAATTTTCCCTGGTTGGGGGTGTGGCTCAATGGTAGAGCACATGCTTAGCATGCATGAGGCCTTAGGTCCAATCCCTAGCACCAAAAAAAAAAAAACCCTTTTATTCTATTTATAAATATTTATGAATCCTCTCCAATATTTCCATATTCCTGTACATATAGATTTAATCTATATTTGTGTAAAGGATGAGAGGGAAAGAATCCATCTAAAAGAAATTATAATACTAATTTTTGTCTTGGCTTCTCTTCTTCCTGTGAGACATGTCTCATGTGGTACATGTGGAATGCTTCACGTCTCAGTAATCGAGTGATCCTTTAAAGAATGTTCATTTCAGTTAAGTCCCTAGTCTGAATAAATGGAGTTTTTTCCCTGTAATTTATATGTGCCATTTGCTTTTGTGTAGTTTGAGAAAAATATACTCAAAGTCATTTAACTTTGTCCAAATAACTCAAGGGATGGTAGTTATTATTCTTAGAACCCAGCTTTCCACAAAGTGGCTAACCTTCATGCCAATACCTTGATTTTATTTTTCTGCACACATAGGCAACAAAAAGTTATGGAAAAAACAAAATTATGACCAAACTCTTGGATGGAATGAATTTTTACGTGCTCCCTGTGTTCAACATAGATGGATATGTTTGGTCATGGACACAGGTACTGCTCTGCACTCTCTTCTTTCCATTTAAATGACGTTGTTATTTACTGGTTTAAATGCACATTGGCTGCTATGCATTAAGTTAACACTTGGGAAACTAGTATTCTAACTCAGAAAAGCATCTTTTTCAATTTTCCCATTTCACATGAAGTCAGCTGTGATTTCCAGTTTACACAGATATATCCCTGAAATAATATGAAATTTTTGCTGCTGAAGCTAGTAATGTGGAAACATGATATAAAGGAGTAATTATAAAAGAAATGCATGATTATAGAATATGACAAAAGTATATTCTGGCTAAGGATAAAAGTCAAAAGCTTTAATGTACACATGGATTAAAAAGCAAAAGTCACTTTATTCCATCATTTTGGAACAGGACTTAAAGAAGACTGAGGAGGAATTATATTGAAAAACAAGAGAGAGACATAAATATCTGTCTGTTTTTTAACAGGATGTTTTAGTGCCCTACTCTTGCTAATGGGAGAAGGACCCGGCAACCCACTCCCAAAAATCAATCTGCCATTGAAAACCCTATGAATAGCAGAGATGCACTGACAATAGTGTTTCACCTGTTGCACACAGGGTCGCTATGAGTTGGAAGCCAACTCAACACCACCTAACAACAACAACTCTTGCTTAAAATAAAAAAAAAAAAAAATGCCAGGCGCGGTGGTGCACTCCTATAATCCCAGCAGTTTGGGAGGCGGAGGCAGGAGGATCACAAGTTCGAGATCAGAGGCAGTCTGCATAATTTAGTGAGACGCTGTCTCAAAAAAAGTAAAAAAAGGGGCTGGGGGTGCAGCTCAATGGTCCAACACTTGCAGAGCATGCAAGCACGAGGCCCTGGATTCAACCCCCAGTACAGAAAAAAAAAAAAAAAAAGATTAATACTGAACTTTCAGACACATACTATCACATAAAGTTCTTTTCTAAAAGTTATACTCTAATAATCCCAATTTGATCTATCTTGTATCTGAATCTGTAAGTAGTAAAAGATATCATAATGCTATCATTTAAATTATAGGTAATTCCAGAAGGCTGTTGATCATTTTCTAATCTCGAGAACCAATCAACAGTTTTTAAAACTAACTATGGCCAGACACCATGGTACAGGCTCATAATCCCAGTGACGTGAGAAACTGAGGGAAGAAGACCAGGAGTTCAGGGCCATAGGGGGCGTGCGTAACTTATCTCACTCCAGCCTTATCTCAAAATAAAAAATAAAGGGCTGGAGTGTAGCTCAGTTGCTAGAGCATTTGCCTAGCATGCACAAGGCCCTGAGTTCAAAACCCTAGTACTTAAGAAAAAAAAAAAAAACACTGAATTACTTCATCAAGCCTAAGACTATTAATACTTTAAAATTTTCTGAAAATGTTATAAATTATAAGAAAGCAATATGTTCTTTATAATAAAGGGGTTCAAGTCAACTAGAGAGATTTCAGATAAAACTGTGGACAGCTGCACAGAAAATCTGAGATAATCAAACTGCAAACTGCAAACTGATAGTGTGTAAACACTTCCATCATTCCATCTGGCAGAACCGCATGTGGAGAAAAAACCGTTCGAAGAACCAAAACTCCACCTGCATTGGCACTGACCTCAACAGGAATTTTGATGTCTCATGGAACTGTGAGTTGTAGACCGGTCTCTGCTTGAGCTTTTAAATGCTGAGCTTAACTGAACTACACACTTATTTCAGTAAAAATAGGTATCCTATGAGTGTTAACCTTCTGATCTAGTAAAAGGGAAGAGAATCTTCACCACCAAAGAGGGATCATGACAGTTTTTCTGTGGGAGGAAGTGAGGAAGAGACTGTTGATTATCAGTCTCTTACTGAATTTATCTAGCTTGCTAAACAGAACAAGTCCAATCTAGATATACAAAAATTCAGACAATCCGAAGAGAGGCCTCTCCTCTTCCTTGTCTGTTAAAAGTTCAGAAATACCAGCGGTCAAAACTAACATACAAGTAATTCTTCAGATGCTTAGTAAAAAGAAACATCTGGGACCCCAAAAAAAGCAAAACAAAAGAAATAGAAGAAAGAAAGAGACAGAGAGAGAAATGGAGAGAAAGGAAGGAAGGAAGGAAGGAAAGAAGGAAGGCAGAAAGATGAAAAGAGAAGTCCAAACGTACTAGAAATGCCATGATAAACCAGGACCTGCTACTTCAGATGATACCACAGTTGTTACCCAACAATAACTTTATCATTGCAGACTTTCGGGGAGAAATTACCACTGCCCCTATTCAGGCATTTCATCTTTACCTAATTTAGTTAAAGATACTGCCTCAGCTTTTAACTCTGTTCTACCTTCCTGGATATGATCACTGCAGCCACTATCCCTAGTTGAGAGCTTCCTACTGAAACAGGCTGAAGACAGCCTCAGGAAGGTAATTTACGCCAGTCCCCAGAGAGGTAGGGCTCCAATTGAACTGGGATTGAGGTATCTCTCTCTCTCTCTCTCTCTCTCTGGGTCTAAGCCCTGGGATCCTTCTGGTGAGTTTTTCCTATGACCCTGGAAAAGGTGGGAAAATAAACAAGGCTAAGGGTGCTCCAGTGGACTAAGTCTGTTAGAGTATGACGTGCTCATAGAAAGTAAGTCTACAGTGACTACTGTGACAGAGACACTGAGGCAGCCCTGTAAACATGAAGCCAAACCGTTTTAAATGTTTGAGGAATCCACATCAGAAGAGGCAGGGGCTGTGTTGATGGACAGCTTGTCATGATCTCTCCCACCCATGTCCTTCACAGCTTTTCCAAGCACCAAAAACCCATGTTCAGAGATCTACCGGGGCTCTGCACCAGAATCCGAGAGAGAGACCAAAGCTGTCACTGACTTCATCCGAAAGCATCTGGAATCAATCAAGGCTTACATCACCATCCACTCCTACTCCCAGATGCTATTGTTTCCCTACGGTTACACATCCAAGCTGCCACCCAACCATGAGGACCTGGTATGTAGAAAAAACAAAAATGTGTGGTTTATTCATTGATATCGCCACTACTTGCAGCCTGTTCTTCATTAACTTGGGTTATGATGGAGTTTTGCATGTTTAATACCAGAGGAGAGAATGAGAGAAGTTTTCCTTAGAGTTAAAATCATGATCTTTAGATTAATCTGTCAACTGATAAAAGCCTACAGATAATAAAATCTTTCAATGTGATTCTAAGGAAAAGCCAAGAGGAAGAAATATCTAAGCCAGGCATGTCCAACCATCAGCCTGTGTGGCCCAGGACAGCTAGGAAAGTGGCCCTACTGTTTTATTCTCCTTTCTCTAAACTTGGAAATCAAGGGGGATCCAATGCCAGGGTGCTATGGCTGCAGACATAGTTGTGTCTTCAGGAAGCCACAGGGTTTGACATCCCCTGTCTGGACAATCTGGAGTATAATTTCACTGCTGCTTGGCTTATTATGGTATTATGTATTGACTCTGAGTCATGCTGTAAAACCACAACCACATGCAGCAAAAGCCTAATAGAACAGCAAAGACCGTCATTACTCCTGTCCTCCAGACACCAGATTTAAGGAGATTCAGATTTTTATCCTCCTGAACAAATTGGTAATAACATGAATTCTCTATCTAAAGAGAGAACATTATGAATGGTATGAAGCTTCATCACTAAGAATACACTATGCTTCCAAAACTGTGATTCATTGAACATTATTTTCCTTTCTATGAAAACTGACTCTATTGTGTTTGCTTTAAAAAGAACATCATGTAGCCGGGCACGGTGGTGCACACCTGTAATCCCAGAGGCTCAGGAGGCGGAGGCAGGAGGATCACAAGTTCAAGACCAGAGGCAGTTTGCATAACTTAGCAAGACCCTGTCTCAAAAAAGTAAAAAAAAAATGGGCTGAAGGCGCAGCTCAGTGGTCTAGCACTTGCAGAGCATGCAAGCGCGAGGCCCTGGGTTCAACCCCCAGTACCATTAAAAAAAAAAAAAAAAAAAGAACACCATGCCTAGGGATTCCAATGAGTCACAGGAACTGACAGAATACATGGGTGGATGGAGGATAAGTATCTTGAATTACTATAAAATAAAGAAAGGAAGCGTATAAAGTTCAGTATCCCAAGTCCTATTGTGGTTAGCAAATACAGCACACTCAGCTCAAATACTGTGTCATAAAACAAATTTAGAAAAAAAAAAACAAAGAAGTCACAATTTTGATTTTGACCTTAGTCAATTATGTGCAGCACCATAGCATTTAATTTTAGTTAGATCAGAGATTTGAAAGTCATTAAATCCATGTGTATATATATATATATATATATATATATATATACACACACACATATATACAACAAATACACAAGCAATCTATGACCCATAAAGTTATTTATTATCCAATCTCACTTAGAACCTGAACTCATGAGTTTGATTAATCTGTGCAGATATGGCCATGCAGTTTCAATCTACTCTAAAGAAAATGATGCTATGGATAAAAAATACTTATATATACAACAAACGTTGAATAAGCTAAAAGTGCTTACACAGCAACTGAATTAGTTAAGAAAAATATCTATTTCTTATATGTTGTTGTTGTTGTTAGGTGCCATCAAGTCGGTGTCCCACTCATAGCAACCCTACGTACAATAGGTAAAACACTATTGTCAGTGCTTCTCTGCTATTCATAGGGTGTTCAATAGCAGGTTGATTTCTGGGAGTGGGTTGCCAGGCCCTTCTCCCATTTCTTATATACATTATAATGTAACCTTCATTTGGAGGGCAAACATGTTAGTGACTACATTTCATTAACCTTCATTCCAGCAGTCATTCCCATAACACAAGTAAATTAATGTTTGCTAGAGATCATAAAATGCTACTCTGGAAGAGAAACCCCAGTTTAAAACAACTACTTTATAGAGGCAGCAACCACCTTTCTTCCATTAGCATGAAATCCGATGAGTGGAGAAAGTCCAATATCCATATGGGACCTGTCACCCAAAAAGGAATGAGAAACCTGGGAGAAACTGACTTTGAAAGAGGCCAAGAACATCTGAAAGAAAGGAGGGGAGGAGGGAAGGAGGGACAGGAAGCACTGAATGAGATAAGCATTACTATATGCAGTTGGTTTCACATTTAGCACTTTATACAATTTTGCTCAGTTGGTAGAGCGCCACTCTGCAGTCTCTGAAGTCCCGAGTTTGATTTCCAGCACCACACACACACACACACAAAAAAAAAAAAAAAAAAAAAACAGGAAAAGGACATGGCAATCCACTCCCAAGGCAATCCCAAAAATAATCAGCCATTGAAAACCCTAAGAGGGTCACTCTAAGTTGGACACAACTCAACACCACCTAACAACAACAACAAAGACAATACATCTTACTGAAAATGTTTCTCATGTAACCATGTATCTTGTTTTGATCTTCAAATGCCAAATTACCTGTAAAGTTGATTTTAATCTCTAGTAAATTAATGGTATTTATACAGTGTCCTATGATTCCACCCTAACTTTTCCTTTCTCTTCAGGCCAAAGTTGCAAAGATTGGCTCTGATGTTCTATCAACCCGATATGAAACCCACTATATTTATGGCCCAATAGCATCAATAATCTGTAAGTTTTTCCTATGATTTACTGTGACCTTGTCCCTGATTCTTATATAGATTGTTGTTGTTAGGTGCCATCGAATTGGGTCCGACTCATAGGAACTCTCATAGGGTTTTCAATGGCTGATTGTTTCAAGATTGTTTCAGGAGTGGATTGCCATGTCCTTCTCCCATTTTTGTGGTGCTGGGAATCAGACCAAGGGCCTCAGAGATCACGGAGCACCTCTCTACCAACTGAGCTAACCCCCAGCCTGTGTGAACCCAGGCAATGGGATTCTGCCCATTCCTTGAGATAGTTTTTCTAGAAACAAATTATAAAGAGCTTTTACAGGTCACAAGATTAACAGAAATGATTCCATCAAGATAAACTTACAGGTTCATTCATCTATCCTCTCGTTCCCCACCTCCATCACTGAAGTGCTTATTGCCTCTCAAACAAAACCTCGGCAGTCCTGATTAACCAGGTATTCCAGTCTTCATTAATAAACTCACTTCGGCCTTCACTCCAGCACAAACGGGTCTCACAGGTTCCTCGAAGCACCTCCAGGCCTTTCCATCCTTGCTGTTTGTTGGCCTCCATGCCTTTCCTCCATCTGCACCTGGACACACACTGTCTCTCTTCCAGCTTCTTCTCAAACACCATCTGCATCATGACAAGTGAGAGCAGGGGATATCATCCTCCTCACCAAGTGTCATCTCTTTTTTTCTCTTAAATCTTTGTAAAACATTGCACCTTTCCATGGTACATAGCATAATTGCTGCCTGTGTTGATTTGTGCCTTGACTTCTCTCCCCTAAATTGTAAGGTCTGAAAGACAGCAACAGCACTCTCTTTGTTTTTGTCTCTTGCCCCACCCACCCTCTCTACGGTCAGGTAAAGTGTATTTAGAAAGAGGAAGTCATTTGTTATAAGTTAAGGTCTTACTATGTAACCCAGGTTGGCCTCAATCTCGTGAACCTCCTGCCTCAGCCTGGGATTACAGTCTGGGATTACAGCTGGGATTACAGGCCTGTGTCACTACACTGGGACCAAGTAAAGTGTACTGGGCATATTAAAGGTTTAATAAGTATTTGTTGAATAATTTAAGAGCGAACTCTATTTCTTTCCTCCAAAATATTCCTTCTGTCTTCTCTTTCAAACCTAAAGTGTTAATAACAGTTAAACTCATTACTAGTACTAGAATATAGATGATTATACACACAAGAAATACTTTTCTATTACATAAAGCAAATGATATAAATGCATTTATAGTATATATTGGCACATATATATATATAGTTGTTGTTGTTAGGTGCCATCGAGTCGGTATCTGACTCATAGCGACCCTCTGTACGACAGGGAAAACACTATTGTCAGTGCTTCTCTGCTGTTCATAGGGTTTTCAATGGCAGATTGATTTTTGGGAGAGGGTTGCCAGGTCCTTCTCCCAAGCCTACAGCTTCTGGTGTTCCCAGGTGGTCTCCCATCCAGGTACTAACCAGGCCCGACCCTGCTTAGCTTCAGAGATCTGATGGGATCGGATGCCACAGGGCTATGGCTGCAGATATATATATATATATATATGTATATATGACATCTAGATCTGCATATATATTTTTAATCTTTTTACCAAATTATAATATCTCTCATACAATTTCACAAAAAATGATATGGAAAGTTTGGATTAAGGGATTACATATGTCCTTAAAGTAACTAATTTAATCTTTCTTGGCTTTTTAACTGTAAAACAATTTGTCTGCCAGGCCCAGTGGCACATGCCTGCTATCCCAGTGACTCAGGAGGTGGAGGCAAGAGGATCACAAGTTTGAGGCCAGAGGCAGCCTGAATAACTTAGAGAGACGCTGCTTCAAAATAAAAAGTAAAAAATGAGTTAGGGGTGCAACTCAGCGGTAGAGCACTTGCAGTGCATGAATGAGGCCCTGGATTCAACCCCCTAGTACAAAAAAAAAAAAAAAAGTTCACCCTAGCAACATAAGTGGCTTGCTTCTACTAGTTTCTACTATGTTCTAATAGTTTCCAAACTATTGGAAAGAGTGCAGTTTCACATGGTTTATGTGGATAGTTTTCCCTGATAGTTTTCAACAACCAGCAAACTCTTCCTCTGTTGGTTTCTTTAGTGCTTTTTATTGTACTTGCTCAAAGCACCTCCATCTGTAGTAACGTGTGCCCTGGAAATAAACTCAACTTAGTTCTGACTCATCAAGATATAGTTTTACAAATGTAGCTTGTATTTGGAACATAGGGTGGATTACAAATCCACGATTATGTTTTCCTATGCGCTCTGCACTATTCAGACCACTACTCTCATTGCTGCAATTAACTGTACGCATAATTATTTTTATTGCTAATTTTACACCAGCGATTTCCACTTCAAGAAAAACGTTAGCATTTGTCCCTAATTAAATATTTACCGCTTGTGTTTTGCAGATCCAACTTCAGGTTCTTCTTTAGACTGGGCTTACAACCTGGGCATCAAACACACATTTGCCTTTGAGCTGCGTGATAAAGGCAAATTCGGTTTTCTCCTTCCAGAATCCCAGATAAAGCCAACCTGTAAAGAGACCATGCTCGCTGTCAAATTTATTGCCAAATATGTCCTCAAGCATGCTTCCTAAAGAAATGCCCTCAGTTTGGAGGATGCCAAATTAATTAATCCTCATTTGTGCCTGTCACCAGAAAGTCAATCTTCGACTATCCCTGGATGCAGCTTCCAGATTACTTAAGTACATCCTTTTCTTCTGCCCCAAAGTCCTGTTATTTCCTTCTGCTTATATTCAATCCCACTATCACCTTAACAAAATAGCTTCAAGTAAAAACTTACAACTACTTTCCTTTGCTCCAAGTGAAATTGGAACCCAGCAAAAAGCACTATTTTGAATATTTTGGAAGGTGATGTAGAGTGGGGCACAGAAGAGAAATGAAAACCTTCAGCTCCTCAAGAATCTGATTGTTCTTACCACGTGGCTTCATCATCTCATGTGCCAATCTAACAAAAAAAATTAAATGCAGTTCAGTACTTTATAAGTGCCTGCTGTTTTTGATAAACTCTGTTCTCTGTGTTTCTCTATTAGCATTAATAATCAAGATGAATGCTCCTTATTCAGTCTGATAGTAGGAAAGAATACCTTCAATTTGCAAAAATATGATTTACATGCATATTTTTCCTGATGGAAGTAAACATTGTTTATATCTTATTCTGTTCTGTAAAATGTTGAAGGAGATGGAAGTGTAAGTAAAACTGATTTCATAGTTGCATAATAGATATAACAAATGACTTATTACTCTGTACCCCACTAACATGTATAAATGAAATATTAATCAAAGAAGTAAACATTGTTTATATCTCAAAATAGCAAAGGATATCCTATAGGAAATAAAGTGGTTTATATAGAGATGAATCTCACTGCTTTCAACAACCAATCCAGTTCTCACCAGTATAATTTAATATATTAGATTTAAATTGTTTAATTTAATCAACAATAATCAGAGAAAACTTGCTAAAATATCTCTTGACAATTACAAATTACAGCCAGGACAGTCTGTCTGGTCAGCTACGACTTTGTTCTCCTATTAGATAGAAAGGAAGCCAGGAATCATATTACAAGTTGAAAGTTGAAAGTCACATTGACCAAAGGCAATTAGAGTCATTTGTGACCTTGACACTGTCTGGAGCCTTATTATTAAGCTGCTGCTACATGGCTGGGGATGTAGCCCAGGGGGTAGAACACTTGTCTCATATGCACAAGGCCCTGGGTTCAGTCTTCAGCACTGAAAAGAAAAAGATGATCCCAAACTTTGAGACCTTTCTCCCATAATGATACCTCAATGTTTGCTCAAGTGACAATAGTCATAGTGTCTACACTCCAGAAATCCAGAACACAAATACCCATCACAAGACTGACCAGAATTTTAGGGACAAGTAGAGTTCCTGAACTTTCTTCTCCAATCACTCGTAATACAAATTCTGAGGCTCTAGAAAGGTTGTGGGAAACCATGGCAACCAATAACCCAGCACATTTCTCATGAACACTTTAGGGACCCATAAAGAAAAGGACACCATCAAATCTACAAAATAATGATGTTTCTGATATTGTTGTTAGATGCCATTGAGTCAGGCCCAACTCATAGCAACACTATGTACAACAGAGGGGAATACTCCCTAACACTGCCAGGCAGATGATCTGTTTTATGTTTAAGTCCATTGTTGCAGCCACTGTGTCAATTCATCTAGTTGAGGGTCTTCCTTTTTTTCATTGACCTGCCACTCTCCCAAACATGATGTCCTTCTCCAGGGATTGGTCCCTCCTGAGTATATGTACAAAATACTTAAGATGTAGTCTAGGCATCCTTGCTTCTAAGGAGCACTCTGGTTGCACTTTTCTAGGACGGATCTGTTGGATCTTTTGGCAGTCCATGGTATATTCAGTATTCATCTCCAGCACCATAATTCAAAATCATCAATTCTTCTCCTGTCTCCCTTATTCAATGTCCAGCTTTCACAACCATAGGATGCAACTGAAAATACCATGGCATGAGTCAGGTGCATCTTTGTGTCCAATATGACATCTTTGCTTTTCAATACTTTAAAGAAGTCTTTTGCCACAGCTTTTCCCAATGCAATGTGCCTTTTGATTTCTTCACTGCTGCTTCCATATAGATATCTGTAACTTGATTGGGATCTTATGTAGAGGCAGCAAAAGGGATAATCTCAATTGTTGACTATTTCCCTATACCCATCCATTATTCAGTTTATTAAAGACACAAAAGGTTTACATATCAATTACTTGAGCTACGGTGCAGTTTAGTATTTCTTCTCTCAATCAGAGAAAATTTTTCCAAGTGGCTAAAAGTAAAAATAGCTTAACAAGACTGTTCTTTATCATAACTGAATAGTTTTTGAATAACACACTTTTGACTTTTATATGAATTATGAAAACAAATATGTGAAGAAAAATATCCACATTAAAGTATAAGAACTGAAACTTCCACACACCTGTAATCCCAGCAAGTCAGGAGGCTGAGGCAGGAAGATCATTAGTCCAAGGCCAGAGGCAGCTTACACAATGCAGTGAAACCCTGTCTCAAAAAAAATATAAGTAAAAACTAGAACTTCATTTTTATGAGAACATTTGTGTAGTCAGTGCTGGGAGTCTTCTCTTGTCATTTCTCTTTCATCAGTAAAAAGGCTCCTACCCAAGATACAAATTCTGATATCTCTTATAATATTCTTGACAGTATACCCTACAAAAGGAAAAAACCCTTCTAAATCATCATTCCTTTTCCAGCTTTCCCATCAAGTTCACTCAAGGTGCATTGTTTCATATTTTGAAAATTTGTTATTTCGTGCCAATGGTCTAGTGTCTGAGACATGTATCTCTATAAGAAAATAGAATATCTTACTTATTGTTTTTGCCAATGCAAACAAATGAGTTCCTAATAAGCATTACGAGTCCAAGCTGATTGTTAAATGTCCTATCTGATGTACCTTCCTCACATCCCACATCTTAGATATGAGGCTTGCAGACAAGAGCTTCTGTCTCCAATGTAACACAAAGATCTATGCCTTATTTTCTTAGACATAAAAGCAAAGAAGTAATTCCCAGAGAAGCTTAGGGAATGTGACAGACAATCTGCACATTCTCTCTGTTCCCATGTTCTCCTCTAGCCTTCTTACCCTCCCAAAAGAAGTTTACATTTTTTGACCATTCCAAATGAATGGACTTTGGCTTTTCCGGGACATGGATAAGCCAAGTACACAGAATCCTTCTTGACTCCTCCATGTGGTTCTTTCTTCTATAAACTAACTTTTTATACTTAAAACAGAAAATATAAATGAGCATTTTCCTAAAGGAGTATGCATTGATACCCAAAATCTACAAGGAGGTATTATAGTATTAATATTAAATATTCCCAAATTCTTATAATACAAAGAAGTAACATGTAACCTTAGTTGAACAATAATTTATTTGAGCATCTATAAGAAGCAATGGAGTTCAGATACTGTGCCCGACCACCTGGACCTTAGAGGCTACACATTATGCTCTAAAAGCTTTTCTCTGTTCCTTCCCTTTCCTTCTTTTTCTACTTTATTGTACCTAGAAATACATGTCCCAATTTTGACCTAAACACATGGTCATCCTGATAAAGGCTCTATTTTCAAAATACTGTTGCAAGGGGTGGTCACTGTTAGACTGTTGTGGCCTATGAGGTGTGAGAGGAAGCATCCCATGGCAAAGCTTAGGTCGCTAGCTCTGAAGACTTCCAGAGCATCCACTTTGCCCCTTACCTTCATGTTGTTCTCTTTCTTTGTGGCTGTGACACAGTCATGATGGTGGATGCTGATCCATCACTTTGGATGATAAAATAATCTTGAGAATCAAACCAAAGCAAATGATAGAAGAGGCCTCAGACCTTAAAGCTTCACCAAGCAGAGATGCTAATCAAGGCTTAGATCATCTACCTTAGAGCTTAAATGTGACAAAGAAATGGAGGCTGGGGTTATAGCTTAGTGGTAGAGCTTTGCTTGAGCATACACAAGATTTGATCCCTAGATTTGATCCTTAACATGAGAGAAAAGAAGAGAAGGGAAGGGAAGGGAAGGGAAGGGAAGGGAAGAGAAGAGAAGAGAAGAGAAGAGAAGAGAAGAGAAGAGAAGAGAAGAGAAGAGAAGAGAAGAGAAGAGAGGAAAGAAGAGGAGAGGGGAGGAGAGGGGACAAGAGGAAGGAGAAAGGAAAGAGAGAGGAAAGGAGGGGGCTGGAGAGGAGAGAGAAGTTGGAGGAAGAAAGGAAGGAAGGAACGAAGGGAGGGAGGAAGGGAGGAGAGAGAAAAGGAAGGAAGGAGGAAAGGAAAGAAAGAGAGAGAAAGAAAGAGAAAAGAGAGAGGAAGGAAGAAAGAAAGGAGGGAAGGAAGAAGGAAGGAAGGAAGGAAGGAAGGAAGGAAGGAAGGAAGGAAGGAAGGAGGGAAGGAAGGAGGGAAGGAAGGAAGGAAAATTATGGGCAGAAATCATATTAGGGGAAACAAATATATCAGCCCTTTTAAACTGGAAGGTTTTATTGTGCTAAACCACATTAAAAGCGTCTTCTTCTAAATAGTGAGGCTAATACAAATCCAAAGCAATATTTCAAAGATTACAACCTTGCACATCTTCCTCCTTTTTAACACAATTGTATCTCATGATTAAACTACCCAACCGTTTTTCTATAATAAGTCCTAATAGCACCTTGAAGATTTCGGCAGCATATAGGCTACTGTCAGAATTTTCTGAGGCAAGGCTTTTGGGAGATTCTCTCACATTTCACTGTCACAGAATCCATTATGCCAGGACAGATCTCAGCCTGCCTGAGTAATGTCTCTCCGAAGGTTATAATTTTGTCATAAAAATGTACTCTCACATGAACTTAACATAAAAGGTCTCTGTCCAGGAAATAGGAATGGAAATGGTGATATTACCACTCGAACAGCTTTTTTGCTCACTTATCCTTCAATTACAAACCTTAAGTTCACTGGTGTCAAGAGAGGTTAAGCCAGAGAGATGTAAAACAATTTTTGAAATACGAGAGGGGAATTTGACACTTAATGTTCCAAATGCATTATTATTGCCGAGGCATCGCTGAAGTGCGCTATTGATTTCGTTTTACATGGTGGATTAAAGACTCAAAAGACTAGTCATGAGACAAAGAGAAATCCATAGGTGTCACTTCCTATATAAAATAATCTGCAAGAACTCTGATTTCTTTTCTTATTTAAAGCCTCCAATTAAAAAAAAAAAACCAACCTCACTTTGCAAAACTTAAATTTCAAGAGGTAGTTATATTTCAATGAGAGGTGAGAAGGGTAAGTTTTGAGCATCGCAATCACACTGGCAGTAATGAGCAGATGAAGAGTAACATTTGCATAGTACTGGATAATTTAAAAATCGCTCTTCTATGTATGCCTGCATTTGATCACAAGCCTAGGAGACTTGATGGTTGTTGTTGTTAGGTGCCGTCAAGTCATGTCCGACTCATAACAACCCTCATAGGGTTTTCAATGGCTGATTGTTTTGGGATTGCCTTGGGAGTTGATTGCCATGTCCTTCTCCCATTTTTGTTGTGCTGGGAATTGAACATGGGACTTCAGAGACTACAGAGCAGCACTCTATCAACTGAGCTAAATCCCAGCCCCCAGGTGACTTGGTTAGGGGGAAGCTATTAGAATGCACATTGCCTACATTAGAAAATATAGCCCGACGTGCTTTAGCAACCTGCATATTTCATGTTGCCAATTGAAAACTAGACTTTCACACTTTCAACTTCAAGTTCTTCCATCACACCAAACTGTGGGTCATCAATTCTCTCTCTAGAAAGCAGAGCTTACCTAATTTGTGACTCATCAAGTGTTTCGTTGTTGTGATTTTATGGTTTCATTTTGTTGTTGTTGTTGTTGTTATTCTTTTCAGTACTGGAGGACTGAACCCAGGGCCACACACATACTCCACCACTGAGCTGCACCCATAGCTCCTTTTTTATATTTTTATTTTGAAACAAGATGTCACCAAATTGTGCTAACTGCCTCTAGCCTGAAACTCACGATTCTTCTGCCTCGGCTTCCCCAAATCTCGGGGATTACGGGCACACACCATAGCACCCAGCCCATCAAGTTAAGTTCTAACTGGGGATGGTCTAGTCCGAGGGTTCACACCTTTGAACGTGCACTGCAATTGCCTGGGAGGATTACGAAAAGATTGCTGGGCCCCGCCCCCAAAGCTTCTGATATAATTCATCTGGACCAGGGCACAAAACTCCATTTTTAACACATTCTCAAGGAATGCTGATGTTGCTGGCCCAGGAACCACATTTTGAGAACCACTGACACAGAATCATCTCAAATTTTCTTTTTTTTTTTTTTTCTCCCTTTATTGGTAAATGTTGGTGGGTTACAGAGTAATACAGCACTGGCTTTTTCCGTTATGCAACTATCACATCACTTTTGGTTACACTTTCACCAACTTTCAAGGTTTATGGAACCTTTTGACTAATATATAGTAAAACTCATATGCATATTTGGGTTATAGTCCCCTATTTTTCTCATGTACTCCTGAAGTTGCAGCATTTACATTGAGATTATTCTTTCCCCCTTTATCCCTCTACATTAATTCTCCTCCCCATCCCACCTTCCACAATCTTTGCTTCCCTCTGCTAGTTCCCTCTCTCCTTCTTTTTACTCTTTATATTGTCCCTTCTTCGCTAAGTTTAATTGTGCATATATATACATATATAGTTGTTGTTAGGTGCCATCGAGTCGGTATCTGACTCAAAGTGACCCTCGGAGGGTTTTCAATGGCAGACCGTTTCGGGATTGCCTTGGGAGTGGATTGCCAGGTCCTTCTCCCATTTTTGCGGTGCTGGGAATCAAACTCGGGACCTCAGAGACTGCAGCGCAGCGCTCTACCAACTGAGCTAAATCCCAGCCCATAAATGTGTGTGTGTGTGTGTGTGTGTGTGTGTGTGTGTGTGTGATTTCTTTCTTCCTTTAAGCATGATTCAGCTCCAACATATGAGTGAGAACATGGTATTTCTCTTTTTGAGCTTGTGTTCATTTGCTTAAGATGATGTTCTCCTGTTCCATCCATTTTGCTACAAATGATGTTATTTCTTTTTTTTTATTGCTGAGTAGTATTTTATTGTATATATGTACCATAATCTTTTTGTTCATTTTTCTGTGGATGGGCACCTTGGTTGGTTCCATGACCTAGCTACTGTGATAAGTACTGCATTGAATATGGAGATGCAAGTGTCTCTGTGGTATGACTTGTCTCCCTTTTGGTATATTCCCAGTAGTGGTACAGCTGGGCTGTATGCAGTTCTATTTTAGTTTTCTGAGGTACCTCCATATTGACTTCCAAAGTGGTTGATTATTTTTTCATAAATTTTTGTGATCTTTATTAAACTATGAAGTTTATTGGAAAACGTAGTTTATCTTCAATTTAAAGTACATTTTATCTTCAATTTAAAGTATAGAAAAATCAGTCTCTGCACCATGTCTGACACCTATAATCTCAGTGACTCAGGAGGCTGAGACAGGAGGATCTCAGGTTGGAGGCCAGGAGCAGATCATGTCTCAAAACAAAAATGAAAAGGGGGCTAGGAGTGCAACTCAATGGGAGAGCACTTGCCTAGCATGCAAGAGGCCCTGGATTCAACTCCCCAGTACTGCAACATAAATAAATGAATAAAGTATAGAAAAATCAAGTAGCAGATGAAATAAGGGTAACATTTCCACTTTACTTCCTATCTTCTATAAAAATGTTTGTGAAAAACAAACCCAGGTATTTGAACCCAGGCTTGCATATTTCAAATCCATTGCATATTTAAATAGTTTAGAAACACAGAGAAATAATTAAGTATAATAAATGGTCCCTTGTTTGAAATTTTATTGATTCTACAATTTTAAAGATAATTGGCATCAATTAATCTTTATTATTTCTATTTCTATTTTGTTGTTGTTAGGTGCCGTCGAGTCGGTATCGGACTCATAGCGACCCTCTGTACAACAGGGGAAACACTATTGTCAGTGCTTCTCTGCTGTTCATAGGGTTTTCAATGGCAGATTGATTTTTGGGAGGGGGTTGCCAGGTCCTTCTCCCAAGCCTACAGCTTCTGGTTTTTCCCGGACGATCTCCCATCCAGGTACTAACCAGGCCTGACCCTGCTTAGCTTTCGAGATCTGACGGGATCAGATGCCACAGGGCTCTTGCTGCAGGCATTTCTATTTTAGGCATAAATTTTTTGAATTTTAAAATGCTTTTTGCTTAAGTGTCACATCCAAATCCATTTGTGAAACATGAAAAATGTGATTTCTGCCACTGTCTGGATTCACTACAGCTACATGCAACTGACCTGCAACCTTACCACTGTGGTGTTTGATCCCATCAGATCTCAGAAGCTAAGCAGGGTCGGGCCTGGTTAGTACTTGGATAGGAGACCTTCAGGGAACACCAGCTGCTGTAAGCTTGGGAGAAGGACCTGGCAACCCACTTCCAAAAATCAATCAGCCACTGAAAATCCTATGAATAGCAGAGAAGCACTAACAATACTGTTTCCCCTGTTGCATGTAGGGTCACTATGGGTCGGATACCAACACCTAACAACAACAAAAATCTAGCCAGGCCTTGGACCAAATAAATTAGAAGCTGAAATAAACCCAAACAGTGCTTTGTTAAGGCTTTCTTAATTTGCTTTCTTTCCTTCAAAAGTACCTGCTTAGAACATGACCTCAACTATATTTTCTTTCCTATTGAAATGCATCAGGAAGCTGAAAGGAACAGAGACCCAAACATCAGTGCAGTTTAAGAAGAAAGTTTGAGCTGATCTACTTTTTGTGCTGCTTAAGTTTCTGGCTTTCACATAAACTGAAAATATGAGGAAAATTCACAATTAGGAAACTTGTTTATAGTTAGCATAGATTTAGAGTTCTAAGTATAAATATAAATTAGGAACTATCTAATGCTCTTTTCAAAAACAGGATCTTAGCAGCAATAGTCTATCAAGCCCTGCTACCAAAAGCTAAAATCACAGCAATAAAATCTCATCCAAGGCTGAAACCAGACACACAAAGTCAGAAGTGATGAAGTCATTATCATTTGCTAGATTAAAAACACTCAGTCTCAATAACAACTCAGACCCTGTTCAGAGTAACAGCTTCAGTCTATCAAAGTAAATATTTTATGTGCCAAAATATGTTGAGTACACAGTCTGTACCAAATTATGTGTTTAATTAGCTGCATTTCCTCAAATGCGTTTTACCAAGGCCATCTCTTTCTATATGACATATTTTTCCAAATAAAGTAAATAAAATAGTCGCTAGAAACAAGCACACTTAGGAAATAAGACTGTGATTCTACTTTTGATATTCCTCAGCTTAAATCTAAAGAGTTTTCCTTATAATTTCTTTTTTTTAATGGTACTTATAAATGCTTACTTTTTCACTAAACTGAAATGAGATTTTTAAGGTTTCATAGTTGACATATTAAGCTGTATTAGAACAGATGTGTCTGGAGCTGTGTGCCAGGTGCTTTACACCATTGCGTTCTTCTCTCAACAATGATGTAAAACAGGGATAATTAACCACCATTCATAAAAAAGAAAACCCAGACTCAGTTAAAGTAAGAAAATCACACTTGGTTTCCGGCTCCTGGGCGAGTTAGGATTTGAACCTGGACTCAGACCCAAGCACAGTGCTTTCCAAAGAGACCAAACGTTGCTCAAAGACTCTGGGGCTGAATGTCATCCCTCTAAGAAGTGGGAGGTTATCGACAACCTAGACCACAAGGGATGAGTAAACAAAAGGAAGAATTAATGCCCCTCCCAACACCTTAGACCTCTCCCTCTGTGCCACTGGAACCCAAGGGACAGCAAAATGTTTCCATTCTCCCCTTGTGAAGAAGGAGAGGGAGCAGGGACCCAGCATGCAAATCCACTCAAGAGCTCCTCAGCCTCCTAGACAGGACCAAGCCTCCAATTCCCTAAGGAACTTCCAGCACACGTGACCAATGGCTTGGATGCAGGTGGATGGCGCATACCACCTCTGGCAGCCCCAGAGAGGGAGCCTCCAGGTTTTCCCCTTGGGAGGCCTCACTACACCCAGCCCCTCATCCAGAGCTGCCAAGAATTGGGAGGCTGAGCTCCTCACACCCAAGTAACCCACCAACCCTCCCCAAGTACTATGCCAAATCTCAGTCACCCTCTTCCTCAGCAAACACAGTATTTGGACCTAGAGACTTCAATGAACCTACTGGACAATTTGCTTGCCAAAGAACAAGATCACATTTTAAAACAGCATGTACTTCAAAGGCCCAGACTCAAGTAAAACTATATCCTCAGAAGCACTCATTGACACTGTAGTGTCTCCCAAACACCAACTTTGCACTCAAGAACTCACATGAGAGATTTTAATAAGCAGAAAGACAGAGCAACTGCCTCCAGGATGGAGAACAGCAGCAAGGTACAGCAAGATGGCTCCTTGCTGGGGGTAAACTAGAATTTTCCACTCCAGGTGGATGTTAGGGGAGATTGGGTATTATGTAGCAAAAATAAGTACAAAGAATAAATGTATGACTATAAAGAGTAAGTGTATGGTATAAATCAGCAATTGGCACACATTCACCTGAATTGTCTCAAGAATCTTATAAACTATGTTGCACTATGAAAATGTAACACATTCAGTGTCTTTGTTTAAAGATAACAGCAGGTATTAAATGCGGTGTAACCTTCAATATGTAAAAAAAAAAGTCACATATTTGCATTTTTTTGTTGTAATTAGATCAAATTCAATCTGGTCTGAGAGCCAAGTATTAGGGTTGACAGAGGTCCAATAGCTGTTCTTCCAGCCTCTCGTTCTCTTGCATAATACAAAACCCTAGGACTTAACAGCTCCAAGCAAAGGGGAAGGGCCAGACTTTCAGACAATTTATAGACGTTAGCACTGATTTCAAAAACTATCTTTGCTGGACACTAAGACCTTAGAATATATGACTAACACATGCTCTCTATATTGTTAGAAACTAAGGGAGTAAATGTCACCCATTGTCTTAATTTATATTTATATTCCTAATTACTTAAATTAGAATTAGAATTAAGAAGAGTTTACAGGGCTATTTGGAAGTAATAGTGGTTTAAAAAAATGAGATGGTCTATCACCATTTTAATTTAATGTATCCTTAAAAAATGTAATCAGAGTAGTATAAAAAGACAGAAGAAGATTTGTCTGAAGTGATATACAACAAGTTTGTGCATATGCAATTAAGTATACATGAGAATAAGTGGATAGAAAACCATTCAGAGAATAGCATCATTCTTTGAAGGACAATTTGGCAATACTTATCGAAAGCCATAAAGTGTTCACACGCCTGGACCTTGTAATCTCGTTCTTAAGAATAAAGTTAAAGCCATAATTTTTAAAGATGTATTTGTAAAGATGTTAAAATAATCTCTAGGAGTGAAAAGTAAAAACTGTGTAAATATTCTACCATAACACAGGTTCAGTAAATGAGGCATATAAATATTTTCAAATATTATGCAATATATTTAAAATAAACACAATAGAACCATCAAAATAAACAAAAAGAGCAAACCAAGAGAACACTCAAAATAATAGGGGGAGGAAAGGCTTAAGCATGTAAAACATGTGATTGCACATGGCTAAAGATTAGAAATGTACCAGTAAGTAGCTTGAATGCAGCATTTTATATTTTGCATTGATACTTACAAGCTAAATACCTTTTGTAAAAAATAAAATGTTGGATAAAACCATATGCAATTTGTACTGGAAAAAAGTAAAGTTTTTCCCTTAAAAATGGTAGCAAATGGTGAGTTGACCCATTTCCAGCTCCTTCTAGGCAGGTAAACAGGTGCTGTTTCTGACTCTCAGTCCAAACATCAGCCAACGACACCAAGAAAGCTATAAGAAATCCCTAAGATACAGGCAGAGGGGGCTTCAGATTGATGGGAGGTAAGGAGTGGCCTTGTCCACCACAAAAGACAGACCAGGAGAATACAGAGAAGAGAAAAGAGAAAAGTTAGCGTTGGGACAGATAGTACCCACCCCACTCCTACAGCAACTTGGACCTGAGTGATCTCAAAACTAAAGGACCATCAGCAGCAAAAGCCACTGTGGAATAGTGTGAAAAACTAGGTAATGATCTAAGGAAGTTGCTGTGTTTAAAGAAGATCCCAGGTAGGCTCTTTCTCTCTTTTAGTTGGTTTTTTAGTGTGAAGGGTTATTGACTCTGGCTTTTCTCTGCCAGGGTCTCTCCTTTCTAGGGCTCAAGTGTGCAGCAACCTTTCTCCCCTGAGGTATGGTGGAAGAGATAGGGGTCTACCCTTCTCCTGTATCACTGCCTAAGTCTAAACCCTCAAGGGAAAACAAGTACCCACAAAGGATAAGCTATTCGAGGAGCATTGTGTTTGTTGTTAGGTGCCATGGATTCAGTATACAAATCATAGCGACCCTACAAACAACAGGGGAAATACTATAGTCAGTGTTTCTCTGCTCTTCATAGGGTTTTCAATGGTGGATTGATTTTTGGGAGCGGGTTGCCCGGTGCTTCTCCCAAGCTTACAGTATCTGGTGTTCTACGTGGTCTCCCATCCAAGTACTAACCAAGCCCGACCCTGCTTAGCTTCCAAGATCTGACAGGATTGGAGGCCACAGGGCTATGGCTGCAGGCTTGAGAAGCATAGCCATGTGGATTTCAGATCCTATAAGAAGCAGAAATATTTAAGCCAACAATTTCAAATGACTTTAATAAACTTAATTTTTAAAAGAAAAGACTTTATTGTACTGGGGAACATCACTCAGTGGTAGAGCACTTGCCTGACATGCACAAGACCCTGGGTTCAATCCCCAACACCCCCAAAAGAGCCCAGAAGATATTTTAAAGTTGTGATTTCAATAGTTAAAATAAAGATCATAAAGATCAGGTACATTTATAAAAGCACATCACTGAGGAAGAAGAAGAAAGGGCAAAGATGTGAGAAATAGAAAAGTCAATTTCTCAGAAATAGAAAAGTCAGCAGGTATAAAAATTGGTGAAAGAATGGGTTAAAGTCCTGCAGATGTTTAAAAAGATAAAAGGCCCAAGGCAGAAAGCCTACAGAACCCTAGAGAGAGAAGAAGAAAGAAAAATTCACACCATATAAATTTAAGTATAAATTTAATTTTGGGGGGAAACTATTTTAATTTTTAAATATCTAAGTTTGTTTAATTTCTTGTGAGCTGCTTGATGCTTCTAAATATATTGAATTAATAACCACACCCACAAAGTGCATCCCTAGTATTTCTATTGGAGACATTAAAATGAAACCAAATTATACCTTTTCTTCAACCACAGCAGTCTTTTTCCCTGTCCTTTTTGTGGAAAGAATATTATAAGAACAATTCAAACACTGCAAAGGTATGCGCACATTTCAGGGCATATTTAAAGCACTCAGAATAATTGATAATAGATTTTAGTTTAAAAAGCAAAGATGAGAAAATTCTAAAAGCAAATGGAAAGATAAAAATAGGTCACATCAAAGAATAATAATCAAGTTATTCAAAAGCAAAGCTGACCACAAAAAGACCAGGCAAGAGGACTTCCTGAAATGTTGAAGGAAAAGAACCTAGAATGTAGAATTTTAAATCCAGCCTAAGTATCAGTCAAATCTAAGAGCATGATGAGTTTGATCAGGCACACAAGGACTCAGAAGGTTTGTCATGCAAAGTCCCAGCTGGAAGATATGCTGATAAAATTCTTCATAAGGGAACAAACAAAAACAAGAGATCCTGCCAGTAATCTGTGAATAAAAGAGATCAAACAGCCTGGTCTAGTTGGTTGCTATCTTGGAGAGAGAAAGAAAAATATTCCCAAAACAAAATAGGAAACTTACCCATATGTAAGGTCCCTCTCTTGTCAAGCACTAATATATTCATCATAACCCTTATTAAAACGTTGCATGCTATCAGTTATGTTGGAATTTGTGTGAAAATACACTAACACCTCATGATTCACCAAGCTGGACCCTGAAATTTGATCTGTTCTTGACAAGTGGAGAATCTAGTGCCAGGATGTACAGTAACTAATATCGCCTAGCACATTGCTTAATTGGGTTGACACAATTGTCACACAAAGATTTTATCAACAAAAGGAGAAATGTTTTAATATACATTCTGGCAGAAGGGGCTTATCTCATTGGGATCGATAATGAATAATTCCCAGATTAGCATTTTGAGTAGGTATAGTAGCAATTTCAATAGAGGAGGGAAGTGAAGTGGGTAAAAAACTAAAAATATAAATGAAAGGGTGAGGAACAGAAATGATATCTTGAAATGTTTAAATTTTGCCCAAATGTTTTCATAACTTCTTGTTGTTAAGTGCAATGGAATCAGGTCTGACTCATGGTGACCCTCATAGGATTTTCAATGGCTGATTGCTTTGGGATTGCTTCTGGAATGGATTGCCATGTCCTTGCCCATTTTTGCAGTGCTGGGGATGGAATTTGGGTTCTCAGAGAGTTGGAGTAGCTCTCTACTGACTGAGCTTAACCCAGCCCCATATTAATAACCAGCATAAAGAAACTTAAACTAAACTTTAAAAGATAAAATTCACAGTGTAGACTTTACAAAAATCTAAATTATATTGTTTATAAAAGTCCTAAAACATAAAGAATCAAAAAGGTTAAAAGTAAAATGGCATAAAATGAAATACCATGCAAATATCACCAAAATTAAGCTATTGTAGCTATACCAATAACATAAAAAATAAATGTTAAAGTAAAATGTATTTTAGGGAAGGATAATTCAATTCCCTAACCAATTCAATTCACTACTTACTTCAATTCCCCAGGAAAATAAAGTAATTTTAAATGTGTAGCTACCTAATAAAATTGCCTTAAAGCATATAAAGAAAATATTATTGAAACTGTAGGGACAGAATAATAAGACCATCCCTGTAGTGAGAGATTTCAGCACACTTCTCTCAATTATTCATGATTCAAATAGAAAGAAAAGCCAACAAAACACACAGGATCTGAACAGCATAATTTTTAAAGCATAATGAATTTATGTTGAATTCTCTTTCCAGCAATGAAAATCATATATATTTTTCACAAGTATATGTGACTACTTATAGAATCTTATTATGGATTGAACTTTATGTTCTCAACAATTTTACCAAATAAGTATGAACTTAAGCTAGGCATTAATAATATTTTTAATGCCTACTTATTTGAAAATATTTAAGCACTCTAATAAATAACTGGCTGGGATTTAGCTCAGTGGGTAGAGCGCTGCACTGCAGTCTCTGAGGCCCCGAGTTCAATTCCCAGCACCGCAAAAATGGGAGAAGGGCCTGGCAATCCACTCCCAAGGCAATCCCGAAACAGTCAGCCATTGAAAACCCTATGAGGGTCGCTATAAGTCGGATACCGACTCAAGGGTACCTAACAACAACAACAACAACAATAAATAACTCACAAGTTAAAATAAAGTCAAAATACTAAAATAGCCAAAAGTAGTTTAAAATGTTTAAATTACATAACAAAAGTTGTGTGATGCAACAAAAACAGTGATCTGAGGGTAATTTGTGGCCTTAAACATGAATATTAAGTCCAAAAAGAAAGCCTCAAAACTAATGAATTGATTTCTCATTATAAGAATATAGAGGGCTGGAGATGCAGCCCAGTGATAGAGAGCTTCATAGTATTCATGAACCCCTGGGATCAATCCCCAGTACAACAACAACAAAAAAAAAATCCCCAATACCACAAAAAAGGATCACATGATCATCTCAATAGGCAAAAAAAGCCTTTGACAGAGTTCAACATCCTTTATGATAAAAGTCCTGAAGAAACTAGGAATAGAAAGATCATAACCCAGCATAATAAAAATTATGTAAGATAAACCTAGATGTGTAAACCTAAGATGTTGTTGTTGTTGTTAGGTGCCGTAGAGCTGGTATCCACCTCATAGCAACCCTACATACAACAGGGGAAACATTATTCTCAGTATTTCTCTGCTGCTCATAGGGTTTTCAATTGATTTTGGGGAGTGGGTTGCCAGGTCTGTCTCCTAAGCCTACAACACCTGGTGTTAGCAGGCGGTCTCCCATCCAAGTACTAACCAGGTCTGACCCTGCTTAGCTTCCAAGATCTGACGGGATCGGATGCCACAGGGCTACAGCTGCAGGCAAAACCTAATATAGCCAATATTATACTAAATGGGAAAAAACTGAAAGTATTTACTCTAAAATCTGGAATGAGGCAAGGGTGTCTACTCTCTCCACTCTTATTTAATATAGTGGTTGAATTCATAGCCAGAACAATAAGGCAAGACAAAGAAATCAAAGGGATACAAATAGGGAAGGAAGAGGTCAAATTAGCCCCATTTGCAGATGAGATGATTCTATAATTAAAAGACTCTAAAGCCTCAACTGGGCTGGGATTTAGCTCAGTGGGTAGAGCGCTGTGCTGCAGTCTCTGAGGCCCCAACTTCAATTCCCAGCACCGCAAAAATGGGAGAAGGACCTGGCAATCCACTCCCAAGGAAATCCCAAAGCACTCAGCCATTGAAAACCCTATGAGGGTTGCTATGAGTCGGATACTGACTCGCCGGCACCTAACAACCAGGCTGGGATTTAGCTCAGTGGGTAGAGCGCTGCACTGCAGTCTCTGAGGACCCGAGTTCAATTCCCAGCACCACAAAAATGGGAGAAGGGCATGGCAATCCACTCCCAAGGCAATCCTGAAGCACTCAGCCATTGAAAACCCTGTGAGGGTCGCTATGAGTTGGATACCGACTCGACGGCACCTAACAACAACAACAACAAAAGCCTCAACTGGAGCTGGGGTTTAGCTCAGTCGGTAGAGTGCTACTCTGCACTCTCTGAGGCCCTCAGTTTGATCCCCAGCACTGCAAAAACAGGAAAAGGACATGGCAGCCCACTCCAGAAACAGCCATTGAAACCCCTATGAGGGTCACTATGAATTGGGCACAACTTGACACCACCAACAACAACAGAGCCTCCACTAGAAAACTCTTAAATATGAAAAATAAGCTCAGCAAAGCATCAGAATCCAAAATCAATATCCAAAAATCTGTAACACTTCCATACACCAACAACGAACATGCCAAGAGAGAAATACAGAAAACACC
Source organism: Pedetes capensis (assembly GCA_007922755.1). Taxonomy (NCBI): domain Eukaryota; kingdom Metazoa; phylum Chordata; class Mammalia; order Rodentia; family Pedetidae; genus Pedetes; species Pedetes capensis. Next base: position 31,675 of record VMDO01002915.1, on the reverse strand, counting down.
GCCATTCATAAGAGCCTCAAAAAATAAGTAAATAAACAAAAGACCTGGGAATAAATGGAGCCTAGGAGGTGAAAGAACTCTACAATGAAGACTTTCAAACACTAAAAAAAGAGATTCAAGAACACATTAGAAGATTGAAGAAGTTCCTTTGTTCATAGATTGGCAGAATTAATATTTTGACAAATGACCATATTACCAAAAGCAATCTACAGATTCCATACAATCCCAATCAAAATTCCAGTGATAGTCTTCACATAAATAGAAAAAAGCCCCAAAATTAATATGGAAGGACAAAAGACCCCAAATAGTCAAGGCAATCCTGAGATAGAGCAATGCAGGAGTCATCAGCATATCTGAATCAAATTATACCACAGAGCCATAGGAACAAATACAACATGGTCCTGGCACAAAGAGAGACACATAGCCCAAGGGAAGAGATAAAGGACCCAGAGACCAACATGTACAGCTACAACCACCTGGTTTTTGGCAAACTTGCCAAAAAACCTGCGCTGGAGAAAAGGCAGCCTCTTCAACAAATGGGGCTGAGGAAACTGGATATCTGTAGGTGGAAGCTTAAATCACATCCCTATCTCTCACCCTGTGCAAAAATCAATTCCAGATAGATCAAAGACTTTAATGCAAAACAGGAAACTTTGAAAGCGCTAGAAGAAGAAATAGGGAAAACAGTTCAAGATATAGGCATAGCAAGAACTTTCTCAAAGGGACTCCAATAGCCCAAGAAATCATAGCAAGAATTGACAAATAGGATTGCATGAAATTAAAAAGCTTCTGCCCAGCAAAGGAAACAACAGACAGCCTACATAGCAAGAGGAAATCTTTGCCAACCATACACCTGACAGAGAATTAATATCTAGAATATATATGTTGTTGTTAGGTGCCATCAAGTCGAGTCTGACTCATAGTGACCCTCGGAGGGTTTTCAATGGCTGACTGCTTCAGGATTGCCTAGGGAGTGGATTGCCATGTCCTTCTCCCATTTTTGCAGTGCTGGGAATCGAACCCAGGACCTCAGAGACTGCAGTGCAGTGCTCTACCAACTGAGCTAACTTCCAGCCCCTAGAATATATATAAAGAACTCAAAAAATTAAACACCAAAAATTGAAAAAAAAACCTCCAATCCATAAATGGATAATTGCATTCAACACACATTTCTCAAAAGAAGTACAACTGGCCAATAAATATACAAAAAAATGTTCAACATCCTTAGACATCAGGTTAATGCAAACCAAAACTACACTGAGATTCCATCTTGCATCTACAAAATAAACAAAAAATTCTGGGGAGGAGGCATGGGAAAAGGAATGCTTATAATCTATTGGTGAGACTCTAAACTAGCACAGCCATTATGGAAATCAGTATGCAGGTTCTTCATACTGGAACCTACCAAAACCATACTAAAACTAGAACTACCATGAGATCTGGCTCTATCACTCCTGGGCATGCGCTCAAAAGAATCTAAGTCAACATACCATAGAGATGCCTGTACTTCTCTGTTCATTGCAGCACTGTTCAGAATAACCAAGATATGGAATCAGCCTAGCTGTCCATCACAGGTGAATGGAATATATATATATATATATATATATATATATATATATATATATATATATGCATACTTTGGAATATTATTCAGCCATAAAGAAAAAAAGCATATCATTTGCAGGAAAATGGATGGAACGGGAGATCATCATATTAAGCAAAATAAACCAGACTCACAAAGACAAATACTGCATGTTCTCTCTCATATGCATATGCATAATCTAAATAAACTTAACAAAACTTATATGTATGAGAATTGAAAGTAAAAGAGGAGGGAAGGGACTCATGGGGAGAAAAGGGAGGTAACAAAGGGATAAAAAAGAGTAAAGTACATAATATAATTGTATAAAAATGCCACAATGAAACCCATTATATTGTACACTAATTTTAAAAAATATAGTCATTTATCACTTAGACACTAGAATACACTCTGAGAAATGTATTGTCAGGCAATCTCATCATCATGAGAACAGTGTAGCGTGTACTTAAGATAGCTACGTTACCAGGCATAACCTTTGGAACCGCCATCATAAACGCAGTCTGTTGTTGATGGAAAAGTCATTGGGCAGCATTTAACTCCACGTGAAAGAGTTTCAGATATTGGTCATCCCACAATGGACAGAAATACCTGAGGGAGTAGAAACACGAGGGAGAATTCCCATAACTACTTTAGTCTTCTGTCTGGAGAGAGTTTTCAGGCTGTGGCTTACTAAGGAGCCACAGGATCTTTTTATTATTAATAATAAATGTTAGTGGGGTACAGAGTAGGAAGGCTTTTGCTATTTCCATTGTGCACCTAGGACACTCGGGTACATTTTGGTTACACTTACATTAACTTACATAATTTATGAAACCCTTTGATGAATATGTGCTATAAACCATATGCAATTATGGGTTATAGTCCCCTGTGCTTTCCCACGTATTCATGTAGTTATATCATGTAACTTGAGACTGTCCCCTCCCCTTTTAAACTCTCTGTATTATTTCACCTCCCCACCCCCCTTTCACAATCTTTGCTCCCCTCTGCTAGATCCCTCCCGCTTTCTTTCTACTCTACTTAAATTTTCCCTTCTTAGACAAGTCTGATTGTTTTTTTATCTATATTTACGTATTTGTAGATCTTTTTTCCTCCTTTAAGTTAGCTTTAACTCACAAATATGAGTGAGAACATATGGTATTTCTCTTTTTGGGCCTGGGTTTGTTCTCTTAGGATGATATTCTCCAGTTCTATCCATTTTGCTGCAAATGACATTATTTCATTCTTTGTCTTTGCTGAGTAATATTCCATTGTGAATATATACCACAACTTTTTTATCCATTCCTCTGTTGATAGACATCTTGAATGATTCCAGACCCTTGCAATTATGAAGAGTGCTGCATTAAATACAGAAATGCAGGTGTCTCTGTGGCATGATGCCTGTTCATCCTTTGGGTATATCCCCAGGAGTGGGATAGTTCATGGGAATATAAATTAGTGCAACCACTTTGGAAAATTATCTACCATAATTGAAATTGTACATAGCCTGTAGCCTAGAAATTTCTCTCCTCAGTACATAACAAGAGAAGCTCTTGGATATACACAACAGGATACAAATGTACAAAATCACTCATGACAGCAAAGATCTGGAAAACCTAAAATCCCCATCCACAAGAGAGTGAGTAATTAAACCATAGTATTTATGCATAGCAGTCAAAACTAATGAGCTATGTAGGGACATCCTGCCGTACGTGTGATGACTCCCAGCAATATGATACTAATGTGAAAGTGAATTCCCTGAAGAACACTTTCAGCATGACAATCTTTGTGAAAATAAAATAAGTAAAAGAAGACTAGCACTCAGGAGGCTAAGGCAGGAGGATCATGAGTTTCAGGCTGGCCTAAGCTATACAGCAAGACCCTGTTACAAAAAAAATAAAATAAGAATAAAAAGAAATTCAGCTAATCTACATTTTAAAAAAGCAACTTTCACTTCTAGGAAGATGGAGTGGGTGTAATTTTCCATTTCCATCTCACTGGGTACAACTAAAAACCAGAGGCATAAGACATAATGCAAACATCAAAAGATTCTGAAAGATGGAGACATAGAAGGAATAATGGATCCAAGATGAGCAGCCTAGATTGGGGGGGGGATGCTGTCATTTGGTTGGTTTGTTTTTGTTTTGAGGGTTTGTTGTTTTGTTTTGGAGATCTTATTTATACCAAATATTCACTAGATAAAACCAATTTGGGTTTTTGATTCCTACGTACAGTCTATCCTAGCCTGACTAATACAGGTGCTAAGAAAAAGGTTCCCCCTAAAATGATGGAAACTTGCAAGAGTAAAGACTAGATCTGGTCATGACTAGCCAAAATCTAATCTAGGAGAAATAGCCACTGTTTTCAAACCTCCGAAACGTGCATTGAGAAAGATAATCAGTAACCCGTGAAAGCATTGGCAGAGTCAGAGCAAACCCGATGGTTGGAAAGAAGGCAGCAAGATGTTCTGCCCCTCCCTACTGTCTGCCCTGGCTCGGAAACGCGAACACACTGCCAACCAGAAACAGAGCAGCAGCTTCCGAGAGGTTGCGTTCAGAATGGCTGCTACCCAGGGCTGCTCCCTCCTCCCCTTCCTTCCAGTCCTCAAAGGCCTTTTTTAAAGTAAAAGAACACACCAACATAGTTAATAGCCCCTTTGTAACCTTCCCAAATCATTCACCCTTCCATAGTGCACTGCTCTAGACATGGTATTTATTGTTTCCATCCAGATTTTTAGTATATGTCCCAAAGTAATACACAATAGTGTTATTGTCATTGTTAAGTGCCATCAGGTCTGACACATAGTGACCCTATGTACAACAGAACAAAACATCACCCAACACTGTGCCATGCACACAATTTTTCTCATGTTTAAGCCCATGGTTGCAGTCACTGTGTCAATCCATCTAGTCAAGGGCCTTCCTTATTTTCACTGACCTGCCACTCTCCCAAACATGATGTCCTTCTCCAGAGATTGGTTCCTTCTGACAACATGTCCAAAATAACTCAGATGCAGTCTAGCCATCCTGGTTTCCAAGGAGCACTGTGCTTGCACTTCTTCTAAGACAGATCTGTTGGTTCTTTTGATAGTCCATATATATTCAATATTCATCTCCAGCACCATAATTGAAAAGCATCAATTCTTCTCCTGTCCCCCTTATGCAACATCCATCTTTTAAAGCATATGATGCAACTGTAAATACGAGAGTGTAGGGTTGATTAAAAGATTTACCTAAATATAAGCATATTAGTCAGGGTTCTCTAAAGTAACAGAACCAATATGTTATACAGAGATAGATATGAACAGATCTAGTATAGGAACTGGCCCATGCAATCAAGGAAACCAAGAGTTGAAAGTATCGATGTGAATAAATAGAAAATATAATGTCTAATGAAAAACTTCGTTGCAGAAGGATTCTTAGGATAGGCTTGTGCAATGGCTAACTTTATATGGAAATTTAATTGGGCTACCTGATGCCCACAAAGCTGGAAAAACTGTATATCTGGGTGTGTCTGTGCAGCCGCTTCTGGAAGCACCAGTATTTGAATTGGTGAGCTGAGGACAGCAGATGAGCCTCTCTAATGTAAGTGGGCATTGTCTAACCCATCAAGGGCCTGAATAGAACAAAAAGACAGAAAATGGTGAATTCACTATCTCTGCTCAAGCTGGCATATCCATCTCTCCTGCCTTTGGACTGATGTTCCTATTGTATAAGTCTCAGGCTTTTGCACCCAGACCAAGGCTTATACAACAACCGCCCAAATCTCAGGCTATGACTCTAATTGAATTGCCCCAATGGTTATCCTGATTCTCCAGCTTATAGGGCATATATGAGAATTCTCCCACCCTCCATTATTGTGTGGGTCAGTTCCCATAATATGTTCTATGATTAAAATATTAAAATATGGTACATATACACAATGGAATATTACTCAACAATAAAAAATGAAATAATGTCATTTGCAGCAAAATGGATAGTACTGGAGAACATCATCTTAAGTGATCAAACACAAGCTCAAAAAAGAAATACCATATGTTCTCACTCATATGTGGGAGCTGAATCACACTTCAAGGAAGAAAAAATCCTATACATAAGTTGATATATAAAAAATGCACAGTTCGACAGCCAAGAAGAAGAGACAATATAGACAGTAGAAAGAAGAAGGGAGGAAACTAGCAAAGGGCAGTGAAGATTGCAGACGGTGGGACAGGGAGGAGAGTCAATGCAGAGGGATAAAAGGCAGAGAGGATGATCTCAATGTAAACAACACAATTTCATGAGCACATTGGAAAAATTAATTCTGTAGTAAATACAAGTGGAGAAAGCAATGACTTTTTGCAAAAGATGTATTTTGAATGATCTAGAATAAATACGAAAAAAATGACAAAAGTTTGTATTTCGCGTCGTTCAGACAGCTCAATGTGAAGGTAGTTTTTGTCTCCTGATTTTTCAGTGACGTAAGAATTAATGTTTCACCATTTCTATTCTTGGTAAGGGGTGAGAAAGATCATCCATACCAATACTTCTTTTCATTTTCTTTTTAGTTTGCACTAAATTACTTTTATACCTGAATCTCAAGGGGGGAAATGTTGACGGTAAAAATACCATAAAAACTCATTTCTTTTGAATATGGAATCCCCTTTCTGTTCTAGTCTCTCCAGAACTGAATGACTATTTAACACCAGCTAAAATCACCCATCCCATGCCCACAAAAAGTCAAATGCAATCCTAAATAATGTTACCGGTGTTTGGCAATTGTCGCTGAGCAATCCTTTGCTAGCGTATTCTCTACATACTTCTTCTTTAAAAGGAAATAGTTTGGAAAAATATATCCAGTGACTCCCTGCTTTCCTGCCAATTGGCTAATTGTCTATAACTATGCACTATTAGCTCCATGCATAATGTGCCAAATTTTTAGAGCAGCAGATACAAAATTGAACAAGCCAGATCGTGGGTGGCAGCGCTAGGCTTCCGAATTCCCCATGGACAGATGCTCAGGCTGGTGTTTGATTCTGAGTGCCACGCTGCATGTTGGCGTCAGGCAGGCAGACCCACATAGTTTCAGGTGACCATGGAAGCCAGCAGCTGTCTGCCTTCTTGGCTCTCTGTCCCACTGGCTGGCATCCTAGCGATGCAACTGTTTCAACCACCACCCTGAACTTTGTGTGGATTCTCCTTGATTTGCTTTGAACTGGTTTTCTTTTTTCTCTCTGTCTTCTTATCATTGTATTTTGTAGTCAGGCTCTGCGGCTCTCGCCTGTAATCCCAGCGACTTGGGAGCTGGAGACAGGAGGATCGAAAGTTCAAGGCCACAGGCAGCCTGGTGTAACGTAAGGAGGCCTTGTCTCAAAATAAAAAAATTAAAAATGGGCTGGGGATGTGGTGCAGTGGTAGAGCACTTGCAAACTATGTGGGAAACCCTGAGTTCAAAGTGCCAAAAATAATAAAAAATAAAAAAGAGTTGTGTTTGTATTTTCTTTTTGAGGTAGTTCTCCACAGACATTTTTATCCTTTCAAACTACTTGATATTTAATTTTTCCCTTATTGTTTTCCATTGCTTTTCTTAACCCTTCATTTATTTTACTTTTATATTCTAAACTTTAATAGGATAGGCTTAAATCTTTTATGTCAATTTATTTCTTTTACTATGTTTTTCATCTTTGATTCTGTAAGTCTTCATTTTAAATCACCTATTGTATCTAGAATTTCGGTTGTAGATTTGGTTTCAAGCATAGCTAAGCTAAAAGTTTCAAGAACGTTCCTCAGAGCGGGGCACAGAGGCACAGGTCTGTAATTCCTGCAACTCTGGAGACAGGAGAATCAAAAGTTCAAGGCCACAGGCATCCTGTGAAATTTAGCAAGATCTTGACTCAAAATAACAAATAATTAAATGAATATTTTCTAAAAGTTTAACTTTTTGAACATGGGCTAAGGTGCAGCTCAGTGGCATGTGGTAGTTTTTAAGCACCACCAAGTTGGATCCAACTCATAGCGACCCTATGTACAACAGAATGAAACAGTTCCCCACACTGTGCCAGGCACATGATCTTTTTTTATGTTTAAGCCCATTGCTGCAGCCACTATGTCAATCCATCTAGTTGAGGGTCTTCCCTTTCTTCATTGACCCACCGCTCTCCCAAACAGAATTGATGCCCTTCTCCAGGAACGGGTCCCTCCTTGACAACATGTCCAAAATACATAAGACACAGTCTAGCCATCCTTGCTTCCAAGGAGCACTCTGGTTGCACCTCTTCTAAGACAGATTTGTTGGTTCTTTTGGCAGTCCATGGTATATTCAATATTCATCTCCAGCATCATAATTCAAAAGCATCAATTCTTCTGTCTCCCTTATTTGCTCAGCAACCAACTCCCAAAACAATGAGCCGTTGAAAACCCTATAAATAGCTCCATGGTAGAGTGCTTGCAAAGTATGCAAGTAGGCCCTGTGCTCAACCCCAAGTATCACTAATTAATAAAAAAAGAAAAAGAAAAGAAAAAACCTTGTTCTGCCAGACCCAGCTCTCTCTGACCTTCCTCTGTATTGCCATACTCTGGACAGGCTCCACTTCTGCCACCTGCAGGCTGACTCGAGGTTGACAAGCGTTTCAGCCTGTAACATCCTCATTCAAGACCCTCAGAAGAAAGAGCGACTCCCCTCCTTCTGTCAGGCCTTTCCAGGACCAAGATTCTGGCTCTGACAGAGCCCTCGGCCCCTCCTGGGAGCCTGAAGCAATTGTCTTGATCAGGGAGCTTATGAACTGGCCTATGTTTATTAACTGGTTTTTCTAACATTTATGAACTGTTATTAACTGACCTACATCATTTCTACTCCCAGAACTGAGGCTGAATTAGCCAAAGGACCTCAACTGACAACAAAGAAGGAAGTTTCTCCAAAATGAGAAAAATGATGGAAGGAGGGTAGGCAAAAGATAACCAATATCTACTACCTCAGACCTCCACTGTTTGTTATTTTTTAAATGCTCAGCAGTATGCTTGACCTCACATGGTCAGATGAGCCTACGTTACAGCCGGCAGGCTGGAGGCCTTGTTCCTGCCCCCGTTCCCAGCCTCCTCTTCCCCAGCTCCCCACAGGGGAGGCTCTAGCCTTCTTGCAGAGGATGCCTCAAAAGCAAATGCTTTCCAGAGCAACACGCTCCACCAAAAAGCTGAAATGGAAAATTCAGTGCAATCAAGCAGCCTCTTGGCATCTCACACCACCCAGTTTCTAAACAAACAAACCAACAAGTTTCCTTTTTACAACTCCACGAAAATAGAGGGTTGCAAGCCAAGAGGAGGTGCTATTTGTACAAGTCCCTCTTGGGGAGACTCCTCTCCTCACCATCTTGATGGCAGACCTGGTGGCCTGAATGAGTGACATGTGTTGAGAGAAAGCCAACCATGATATTGGTTAGATCCAGTAGACTCCTAGGAGTGTGCGTCTCAATAACAAAGATTCTTCAGAAAAACAAAAAGCAAAGACTTTCATTTGCCTACATATTTTACCATCTTATAATTTCCCAGCTTTGTACCTCATTCCCCCACTCCCAAGTCTATTTGAGTCCCAGCAAGATGGTGGGGTTATAATCCCCCTTTCAAGTCACCATCTGTACACACTGAATCTCTGTGTGGTAATTTCACAATGTTTACTTACTCAGCCCACCCAAGAATAAAATTAATCATGTCTGGGGAAATGGATGATACATGTGCAAACATAGGCAGAGACTTTAAAGACCTCTCTCGTTTCTTCTGATGTTTCTGGAACCCTGTAACGGTATTTTGTGGAGAGAGCCTACTGCCTAAATATATGTGTGAGGAATGATATCAAATGTTGCTGGCCAAACCATTATGCAGTTGCATCTTAACTTGATGCCTTCCACAATTACATAAATCCCAAACCCCAGGGTTCAGCACTGAGCCAAAAACATGCCACATCTATATGACATGGAAGAGTTTAACCTTGAAATGCATCATACCAAATGGAACCCTACCCCTTGCCAAAAACTTTGCAGGCATCTGTCACAACATTTATATCCCTCCAAGCAAGAGCATCAGTAGCTCACAATGGTTTCTTATATTGCAGCTTTGATCCAAGTCTCCCCCACTGCATCTCCCCTTGGTCTTCCTCCAAATTATAGACCAGGTGTCCACCTCAGGCCCAGGAAATCCCAACTTCCTACCCCACCAGTTTCCCTGGTTCATGCTACAACAGTTATTTTTTCCATCAACAAGAAACTCCTTTTACGGATATGGAATAGACATGTACCTATCGGGGCTATTTCTTAACACAATCTAATCCAATAATATTATACTGTTTTAATTAGTTTTAAATTGTGTGAGTTTTCTTAAAGTAATATAGCCACATGGTTGGGGTTTTTTTCCAGTTCAAATGGGTATAAAGGGAAAAGCACATTTTCTCCTCAACACAATCCCCATCTGTAACTCCTCTTTCTCAAAGGTAAATCCTAAAAATGGTTTATTGCTTACTTATTCAGAGGGGGGGGGAGAAGAGGAGGAGAGATCCAGTTTATTAAAAATACCAACTCAGTGGACTTCTAATTGTTAGTTTTATTTTTTTCAATCACTGCATTCAACTGAGCTTTGAAGAATCCTTTTTCTCCACCTATATGACTTCTTAGGCAAATCCTATAACTTCATTAGCAATTTCAGTTAAATTCACATTGATTGATTTAAAACTTTCACCTCATATCCATTTTAAGTTTCATCTCCTCCCTTCTTCCCAGGAAAAAAGTTGTGATTGCCTATTGTTAAGTGCTATCAAGTCAAGTCCAACTCATAGTGACCCTATATACAACAGAACAAAACACTCCCTGACACTGTATCATGCCTGGCACTATGTCAATGCTTCTCTGTTATTCATAGGGTTTTCAGTGGCTGATTGTTTTGGGAGTGGGTGTCTGGGTCCTTCTCCCTGGTCTATCTTAGTCTGGAAGCTCAGCTGAAACCTGTCCATCATGGGTGGCCCTGTTGGTATCTGAAATACCAGTGGCATAGCTTTCAGCATCACAGCAACACACAAACCCCCACAGCACGATGAGCTGACAGACACATGGGAGGAATCATCTCTAGGTTATTTATAATATCTACTACAGTATAAATAGTTGCTATACTGTATTATGTAGAGAATAGTGATAAGAAAAAGTCTGTACATGGTCAGTACAGATGCAATTTTTTCCTGAATGTTTTCAACCTTCAGTTGCTTGAATCCATAGGCAAAGAGCCCATGACTGCAGAGAGCAATCTTTATATTTATAAATGAATATTTACTTGCTAGCTTGCCAGCTACTATTCAAACATTCATCAATGAACAAAACACTTAATGTCTGCCCTCGTAAAGCTTACATTCTCTTTGATAGATGCATACAAAAACACAAAAATCAATCAGTCATGGTATGTTAGAAGGTGATAACAGCTATAGAATTAAATGAGAAGAGTCAAAGAGAATGATGTTGTTGTTAAGTGCCAGGAGTTGGGTCCAACTCATAGTGACCCTATGTACAACAGAATGAAACATTTCCCAACTCTGCCAAGCACATGATCTTTTTTTTAGGTTGAAGCCCATTGTTGCAGACACTGTGTCAATCCATCTAGTGGAGGGTCTTCCTTTTTGTTGACCTGCCACTCTCCCAAACATGATGCCTTTCTCCAGGGATTGGTCTCTCCTGACTACATGTCCAAAATAAGTAAGACACAGTCTAGCCATCCTTGATTCCAAGGAGCACTCTGGTTGCACTTCTTCCAGAACAAATCTGTTGGTTGTTTTGGCCATCCAATGAGCTTCCAGACTGACTAGGGAGAAGGACATGGCAACCTATTCCCAAAACAATCAGCCATCAAAAACCCTATGAAGAGCAGAGAATGGGATTAGGAGGTTGCAATTGTAAATCAACTGGCCAAGGAAGGGCTCCTGAGAAGGCGACCTTTTGGCAAAGAAGGAAATGAGGAGTACAGCCAGGAGTTACGAAGGGGGACTGCTCTGGGCAGAGGGAGCCTCCAGCACAAAGGCTCAAATGGGAGGATCACCGACAAGTTCAAGGAAAAGCAAGGATTGTTGTGGCTCCAGCAGAAAGAAGAAGAGGAACAGACTAAGAGAGATCACTCTGGTGCTGGGGTCAGGTTATATCTGTCTCTGTGGCCCATGGTGAGATATTTGGCCTTTGCTCTCAGTAAGGTGGAAAGGCCTGCAGCCATACCACCATGGCATCCAATCCCATCAGACATCAGAAGGTAAGTAGGGTCAGGCCTGGTTAGTCCTTGGATGGGAGAGCACCTGGGAACACCAGGTGCTGTATATAGGCTTGGTGGATGCTGTAGTCTTGGGAGAAGGACCTGGCTGCCCACTCCCAAAACAACCAGCCAGTGAAAACCCTGTGAAGCCTGGCGCGGTGGTGCACACGTGTAATCCCAGTGGCTCGGGAGGTGGAAGCAGGAGGATTGCAAGTTCAAGACCAGAGGCAGTCTTCATAATTTAGCAAGACCCTGTCTCAAAAAATAAAAAAAAATGGGCAGAGGGTGCAGCTCAGTGGTCCAGCACTTGCAGAACATTCAAGTGTGAGGCCCTGAGTTCAACACCCCTGTACCACAAAAAAAAAAAAAAAAAACCAAAAAAAAAAAACCTGTGAATAGCAGAAATGCACTGAAAACAGTGCCTGGCATGGCACAGTGTCAGGGAGTGTTTTGTTCTGTTGTACACAGGGTCACTATGAGTCAGACCTGACTTGACAGCACCTAACAGGAACAACAAGCTGGAAAGACACATGCCATGATCTTGCTTTTGTTTTAGGATGCTTAGTCCAAATCTGTATTGTGCATAGATTCAGGGGCCAAGGATGGAAACAGGGAGATGGGAGAAGAGACCACTACAAGTGACAAATGATAATAAAGAAGGTACAAACCACGGTCAGAGTCTAGCTACGTTTTTGAGTGTACGTGATGGAGGTGGCCAAACTGACCTCCAAAATGTCTCTGCCAATTTATCTCCCCACCAACAGAGAGGAGCTCCTGTTTACTTATATCCAATGCGTCATATGACCAAAGTCCTGAGGGCTACCACAATGACAGGCTAAAACACAGCCATGTGTAGTAGTAGTTGTTGTTGTTAGATGCAATCCAGTCAAATCCAACTCATAGTGACCCAATGCACAACAGACGAAGCACTCCCCAACACTGTGCCATGCCCAGCACTATGTCAGTGCTTCTCTGCTATTTGTAGGGTTTTCCATGGCAAATTGTTTCAGGCTTGCTTTGGGAGTGGGCTGCCAGGTCCTTCTCCCAAGCCTACAGCACCCAGTATTCCCAGGTTGTCTCTCATTCAAGGACTAACCAGGGCCAACCCTGCTTAGCCTCCAAGATCAGACAAGATTGGATGCCAGGGGATAGTTGTGGACATAGTGAGCAAAGAATGTGTGATTATTGGGTAGGATGCAGACCAAGGCTAATGGAATCAACCCACATTAGGAACTTTGGTGCTGAGTTTGAATTCCAGTTTCACCACTGAGTGACTGTGTGGCCAGTCCTCTTGAGCCTTAGTTGCTCAATCCTTACTAAAGGATTGATCATATGACCCAAGCTAGCAGGCATCAAGGACTCAGAGCAGTGTCTGGCATAAAGTAGACTGGGGAGAAGAACCCAGAAAAAGCAATTACAGCTCAGGGCAAAGCACATGGAATCCAGGGGAACAGAAGAACTCAAATAACTCCCTGGTTTTTGTTGTTTGTTTGTTTGTCTGTTGTTTGTTTGTTCTGGAATGGTCAGTAGGCTGAGAGAAAGGAAACAATCAATCCAAATGAATCAATTCAGAAGCTAAGGAGCAAAAGTCAAAACTTTTAAATATTATCTTGGTATCAAGACCAATGCCTTCCCAGATGACCTTTTTTGCAAAGTATAGATGGTAGGGAGATAAATCCCCTTCCTCAGATATTTCCATGCTCTTTACCAGGAGTGTATTTTGATAGGTAGATAGATACATAGATACATAGATAGACAGACAGACAGACAGACAGACACAATGGTTCTGATGTAAGTGGATTCTCCACCATTGTGCAGTGCACATTCCATACAACAGCACACGGCATCTTCCAGTTCTGGCTGAAAGTTTATTTTCCTTTCGGCATGCAATGTGTTCTGTATTCTTTCACAAGACACATTTTGAGCAAGAGAAAAGGGAATGGTTCAAGTCATACCAACCCTTCTTCCTACTGGGATAGGCTAAAGATTTTTAATCCTTATCAAATTTTAACATAAATTTCCGAAAACTCACATAAGACATGACTCCTTTGAAACACATTGTAACAAAAGGAGCCTAGCTGGAAAAATTCAAGCTGTTTAAAAGTAAAGAATGTTAATACCATCTCATGTCCGAAAACCCGGGCAAATAACTTCCTCATTTTGAAATTAACTTCTGGAGAGGTGGAACAAAACCTGAGAAGCTTTGAAAATTTCTGCAACAATTGAGGCCCCCAGGAGGACATGACAGGGATCGAAGCAGTTGGGCTGAAACAAATCCAAACTAAATTTCAGGTTTGGGAAGAGGGTTTTTTGGTTTTTGGTTTTTGTTTTTTCTTTGTTTTGTTGTGCTGTGTGTTTTTTCCCCCTTCAAATTATTTTCCTTTCATCACAAAATAGAAAATCTCTTTGTTTCATGCCTCCAGCTGTGAACCCATGGGCATTTGCTCTGGTTAGGTCTTGGTTAAATGCAGAGAAACACAGCAGACCTGTGCACGTCTGTGCTGCAGGGTCCTCATGAATTCACTGTCACAAATGTCCTCCTACAGCGCTTTTCATGGCCTCGTCGTACCAGAAGAAAAGAGCACGGATTGTTTATGAAATGCCTGTGAAACAGATATTTGATTCTTTTTTTTTTCCCCTTCTGAATCTGTGATAAGCAATGGAAACAAAAGAAGGAGGAAGGGAAAAGAAAAAGGGGAGTCACTTCAGAAGCATCAAATGGGGTAAGGAGGAGACAGAGGAGACGGAACAGAAGACAAGACTTGAAAGAGAAAAGAAGAAAGGTAGAGGAAACGAAGGGAAGGAAGGAGGAGAAAAATCCTCCGTTTTCTATCCATAACCCTGGGAGGTAAACAGACGCTAATTTGGAGGAAGATTTTTTTTTTTTTTACTTCTTTACTTTAAAAGACAAATGTTTATACCTTCATAAACTACAATGCCTGTTTTTATTAGAGAATAAGCCCTATGTTCATCTGAGACTTTCCTCCCCAAAGGTGTGCTATGTCGATTTTTATCAAGCGCATAATGCTGGTTTCTGGCTAATTGAAATAAGAAGTCAGCTTGACACTGTCTTGGAAAAAACAGAATCTCCCTCCACCCTATTTTGCTCCCAAGACCTGGGCAAGGATGCACAAGCTAAAAAACTCTGATGCAAAATTTAAGGCAGCACTCACTCTCCAGGACCAACCCTGTACTCAGAGGAAACTTACAGGAGTGCCTCCTAAATTTAGCACCCTAGGTACCTCACTTGCCTGCCCCAATGACCTTGCCACCAGCTCCCCCAACAGGAGGTTCTGGGCCTAGTGATAAACTCAATGCTTTCACCCAATCCCAGCTAAAGACTGGTGCAGGCTGGGATTTAGCTCAGTTGGTAGAGCGCCACTCTGCAGTCTCTGAGGTCCCGGGTTTGATTCCCAGCACTGCAAAAATGGGAGAAGGACATAGCAATCCACTCCCAAGGCAAGCCCAAAACAACTGGCCAATGAAAACCCTATGAGGGTCTCCATGAGTCGGACACGACTTCATGGCATCTAACAACAACAACAACAACAAAAAGACTGGTGCAAGTGGCCCCTTATCCCAATGGCAGGACTCCTTCCCACGCCATCCCAAGCCTCTTCAGTCCTAGGAATCTATGCCTGAGTTTTAAGCAGGCCACCAAAAATCTAACACTCTATGTAATTCCCAGACTTTGTTTAGAGAAAAAAAAAATTATTTAAAGAAATTTTGTTTTCCTAGGAAACTATGTGCCTGCAGCCATAGCCCTGTAGCATCCCATCCCGTCAGATCTCAGAAGCTAAGCAAGGTCGGACCTGGTTTGTACTTGGATGGGAGACCACCTGGGAACACCAGGTGCTGTAGGCTTGGGAGAAGGACCCGACAACCCACTCCCAAAAAACAATCCACCATTGAAAACCCTATGAATAGCAGAGAAGCACTGATAATAGTGTTTCACCTGTTGTACCTAGGGTCACTATGAGTCAGTTACCGACTCAACAGCACCTAACAACAACATGAAACTATGTAATCCCATTTAGTGAGATCATGCCTTATAAACAAACCAAAACAAATGTTTAATCTAACGATGAGTGGTGTTTATCTCAGTTGGTAGAGCGCTGCTCTGTGCTCTCTGAGGCCCTGGGTTCTATCCCAAACCCTGCAAAAATGAGAGAAGGACCTGGCAGCCCACTCCTGAAATGATCTGCCATTGAAAACCCTATGAACAACGGAGAAGCACTGACAATAGTGCCCAGCATGGATGGGACAGTGTCAGGGAGTGTTTTGTTCTGTTGTATATGGTCGCTATGAGTCAGACCCCAATCAATGGCACCTAACAACAACAAATGAGATACACCTAACAACATAGGCCTTTCTACCTAATGTGATTAGATTACTATTAGTTAGATCCTGATAAGATGCCTTGCTTTAATCACCCAGGGTCACCCTCCTCCTCACCCAACTCTTCTCCCACCCCCTTGCAGACGACTGCACGTACTGGAAGTCCCTTAAGGAAAAGGGCATGGGGAACACGGTTCCCTATGCTGGCAAACATGGCTTTGGCTGCAGACAGCAAAACGACCTGGGAAAGAACAAGATGCCATGTGTCGATCCACAAGGGTCTAGCACAGATCTGC
This sequence comes from Pedetes capensis, assembly GCA_007922755.1. NCBI lineage: Eukaryota > Metazoa > Chordata > Mammalia > Rodentia > Pedetidae > Pedetes > Pedetes capensis. The sequence continues at coordinate 15,218 of VMDO01002915.1, read as the reverse complement.
TGGTCTCTCCACCCCAGGCAGGCAGAGCTGTCTCCTAGTCCAGAGGGCCTTCTTCTCTGCCAAGTCAGCCTGCCACCCCTGCTACCTCCAGAAACAGCGCATGGATCCTGCACACAATTCTTTATTTGGTTTCTTAATTATTTATTCTTTGTTTTGTTTTGTTTTGGTTTGGGTTTGGGTTTGGGTTTTGGTTTTTAGTTGGTTGGTTGGCTGGTTGGTTTGATCTTTACAGTAATGGAGGGTTGAACTGAGGATCTCATGCCTGCTTTGTAAGCACTGGAACACTGAGCTGCACCTCCAACCCATTTTTTATTTTGAGTCACAGTTTTGCTAAGCGACCCAAGTTGCCTCAGGCCTCAAACTCATGATTGTCTTGCCTCCACCTCCCAGGTTGCAGGGTTTACAGGCATGTGCCACCACACCTGGCAAAAATTCAAATTTAAAAAAATGTAAAGCATTCCAACCGACCAAGCAATCCTCTGGCATCCTGGATTCAGGGGACACCAGTCATCAATCTTGTCACTTCCCTACTACAGTCTGTCAGCATTTCTTTGTTCAGATCCTGACTCAAAGTCAAATATATTTCCCTAGTATTTTCTTTACTAATCCCCCCTTCTTTACATACTTTTTTTACTTGTACACAATTTGTACGACGTCTGGCTTTTATGTTGTCAGCACTTTGAGGACAAAAGGGATTTCTCTGTTTTATATCTCAATTTTTCATCATTCTCCACCCCAAATTTAGCTACCTGGAACCTCCAATGTGTAAAAGTGTTCTATAGAGAACCGTGATTGGACGGAAGTCGTGTTCTGCAGTGGATAGATCTGTGTCCTTGGCATCTTCTGGAACGCTTACCAACAGGGCAGAAGTCAATTTTCTGTATCCCTATAGTTTGGGGGAAAAGGGAAACATTATGTTGTTAATTTGCACGGATACAAATAAACCATATGGCTTTCTGAATGACCGAGTCCCTGTGACACCCGTTTCTCACTTGTCACCCACAAAGCTATTAACCCAGGAAGCCAACCTCCATGCCTGCAGTCTTTCTGTCATCTGCTGCCCCCTACTGGACAGAAGGGATATGGCAGACAGTATGGTCGCGAACCTCAACCAACCTCCAGAAGGGAAACAGTCACAGAAAAATTTTCCCTGCCTCTCCAGTTGGATGTGGTGTTCAGAGTGAAATAATAATTTTGACAAATTACAGAGGAATCAAGATATAGGCTTTCCATTATGGAAAGAAAACTGTGTGTCAAGGTGAAATAGGCGAGGCAATGTACACTTAAAAATAAATAAATAAAATTCAGGCTGGAAGGAAACCAAGGTGTGATCTGTATGCCAAACAACAACAATGCCATTTTCCTAAAGATAACTTGTATTAGGACCTTTTTTATACCATGAAAGTATATAAACTTTATTGTACAAGTTTTTTTATTACATAGTGTATATTCATCTTAGGAAGCAGGTTATTGTTGTTAGGTGCCGTCCAGTTGGTGTCCGACTCATAGCAACCCTACGTACAACAGGTGAAACACTATTGTCGGTGCTTCTGTGCTGTTCATAGGGTTTTCAATGGTGGATTGATTTTTGGGAGTGGGTTTCCAGGTCCTTCTCCCAAATCTACAGCACCTGGTGTTCCCAGACGATCTCCTATCCAAGTACTAACCAGGCCAGACCCTGCTTAGCTTCTGAGATCTGATAGGATTGCATGCCATAGAGCTACAGCTGTAGGCAGGAAGCAGGTAGGCAGCAAATAAAAATTAAACTACCATCAGTTAAAGGAATACCACTGGCAATATTGTGAGTGTATACCACATAATGTATATTTAATGGATAGGTAAACATATGATTTTTCTTTAACAAATATAGAATCCCATTTTGCATCCTGTTTCCCCATCTGCTTCTTTCTGGCAGTCTTCTGAGGCTCTAAGAGGATACCTGCATCAGAAATCATTCCTTCCCTGCATTCAGCCATTCAGAGTGGGACCCCCAAGAGCCTATGGTGATAGGCAAAGTTACCTACAATCTCTCCCAGGGAGGCAGGTCCGGTCTGATTCAACTTTTGCAAGGACCAGTTATAGCGTATCATTTGATTTCCCATATGGTCGTCAAAATAGCCAACCTGAGCATATGGAAAATAACGATCTAATGCAGGCATATCCATCATGGGGAGTTACTTCATTGTTTAAGAACCACCACCATGCTGGCTTTCAGCTTTGAGGACACAGCAGTCTATTCCTGCTTTAGTAAACATTTTTTTCTCATGAGTACATGGGAAAAATATTGCTGTTGTTAGGTGCCGTTGAGTCAGTTTCCAACTCACAGCAACCCTGTGTACAACAGACGAAACGCTATTGTCAGTGCTTCTCTGCTGTTCATAGGGTTTTCAGTGGCTGGTTGTTTTTTGAGCGTGGGCTGCCAGGTCCTTCTCCCAAGCCTACAGCACCTGGTGTTCCCAGGCGGTCTCCCATCCAAGTACTAACCAGGCCCAACCCTGCTTAGCTTCTGAGATCTGACAGGATAGGACGCCACAGTGGTACAGCTACAGGCATGGGAAAAATAGGGTCATAAATAACCCAAATGTACATATTCGTCTTAGTACGTATTAGTCAAAAGCTTCCATAAACGTTGTAAGTTGATAAAAGTGTAATCAAAAGTGATGTCATAGTTTTATAATGGAAAAAGCCAATGCTGTATTACTCTGTACCCCACCAACATCCACCAAGAAAGGGAGGAAAAAAATATTTTTCATTACATCTACATGTAAGGGTTTTTTCTCAAAAAATAAATTGTGCTAGATATTTAACTGTCTTGAGAGGAAATTTCAAATATACCAAGCTGCAGTTTTCTTAGAAATGCTGCATCACCATCGATCCTCCGGGCCTGGAGGGTTTGTCCTCCTGCTATGAACCCAATAAGAGAAAGAACAGCATCCACTTAAGAGCAAGCCCTGATGGTAGGAAGGAAAGACACCACGGCTGGATTTAATGTTAAAGCAAAACTAAAATCTCCAGGATGGTACTTAAGTGAGTGTGATGGGAGCCTATTGTTCCTTTATAATGATTTTAAATGGAAACTACAATTCAATCACAAATAAAAGTAGATGGTAGACAGCGAAGCGAACAAATCTGTTTCACTTGGGTTCATGGTGATTATCAAATTAGCAGCCACTCACTCACCACTAAGCATTTTTACTCTTCCTGGTCTCCCACCACCCTGAACTGTGGCTTCCTTGTGATTGCAATGGTAGCTCATCAGGGCTCATTTTAGCTGTGTTCTTACCATCCCTGTTTTCCCCTTTCCTTGTCTGGTAAGGTAGAAGGGGAAAGAGTAGTAGGTGAGGGGGGCCACCTGCCATAAGGCTCTGCAACCCCCTGGAACCTCTAAGGCCTGGCTCCACACTGCCCTGTGACCTGACTTCACCAACTCCACTCCAGCCACACTGGTTTGTCTCCCTGCTGTTCCTCCACACACCTGTCACAAGGCCCTTGCACCTCTGTGCCCGCAGCTCCAACACCCTTCCTATCTACCTTCACAAAGCTTACTGCTGTACTTTGTGAGGGAGGGTCTGCGTTTCAAACGTCCCTTCCTCAGGGAGGCTGACCTTTTCCAACTGACCCCTTTAAGATAGCACCTTCCGGCCATGCCATGTGCCATGGCCCACATTTGTAATCCCAGGGACTGGGGAGGGAAGAAGATCACAAGTTCAAGGCCAGAGGAAGCTTGTGCAATTTACCAAGACTTTGCTCCAAAATGAATAAACAAACAAACAAATAAGGGGCCAAGGATGCAGCTCAGTGGTAGACCACTTGCCTAGCATGCCCTAGTCCCTCGCTTCAGCCTCTAGGTACCACAACAATAACGAAAGAAAGCACCTTCTATCACTCTACCCTCAGCTTCGTCTTCCCAAAGCTGGTTTATCACCACCTGACATGCTATAATTTACCTACTGCATGTTTCCTCAGTGAATGCACAGGAGATCCAGGGTGGGTCTGGTAGCACTATGTTGCAAGGCCCCCAGCTGATTCTGATGAAGACTCTAGGTTGTCGGATAGTTATAGCTTTAGAGTCACCAAGTCTGGATTAAAATTCCAACTTGACAGGTATGGAGGGTAGGGCCCTGGGCCCAGCCAGGAGCGGAATAGTAAGAACGCTGGTCCCCCAGGGCCGTGCTGATGGTAACAGGAGGTAATGAATTTGAGACAGCCTCCCTAACAGAAAGTGCTATATAAATATTCCTTGTGAGTGTTCTATTTTTTTTTTTTCTCTGAAACTGAACCTTTTATATTTTGGAGAAAGAATAAAATCTAGACAGTAATAAAAATCTGGTTTTAATTAGAACCTCACTCTTCCTGAATCCAGTTGGCCAGATTAGTTGCTTTCTTGTGAACTCAAAATTGTATCCCCATCTTTTTTTTTTTTTCCTGTTTTCTGTTTTTGTTTTTGTTTTTTTTTTGTACTTGGGGTTTGTACCCAGGGCCTTGCACATACCTTGCAAGTGCTTTAACATGGGGCTGCGCCCCCAGCCCATATATACATACACACACATATACATATATATACATATATATATATGGCTGCAGATATATAGATATAGATATAGATATAGATATAGATATATAGATATATAGATATAGATATATATCTGCAGCCAAACCACTGTGGCATCTGATCCCGTCAGATCTCAGAAGCTAATCAGGGTCGGGCCTGGTTAGTACTTGGATGGGAGATCGCCTGGGAACACCAGGTGCTGTAGGCTTGGGAGAAGGACCTGGCAACCCACTCCCAAAAATCAATCAGCCATTGAAAACCCTATGAACAGCAGAGAAGCACTGACAGTTTCCCCTGTTGTATATAGGGTCGCTATGAGTCGGATACCAACTTGATGGCACCTAACAACAAATATATATACATATATTTTTTTTATTTATTTATTTTTTTCAAATCTTGAGACAGGGTCTTGCCATGCTGCCTCTAGCCTCAAACCTGCGACCTTCCTGCCTCCACTTCCCGAGTCGCTAGGATTGCAGGCGTGCTCCACCACGCCCAGCCTCGTACCTCTATCTTTATCCCCAAAAGTAGCGCCAACGGGAAACGAGCAGCATTTGGCCAGCATGTGTAGTTGATCTAAATAACTCCACATTCTGAAACTGCAAATTGTGTGCAGCGATTTTGCCTGTGTTGCTGCAGAGCGGGGCGGTAGATGCCTGCCATACTTTCTGCATGAGGAGGTGGCTCCCCCAGGGAGGAGAGTCCCCAAATTCCTGGTGCTCCCGGGAATGCAGGGAGAGTGGACAAGCGGGGGCCAGGGAAGGCGCCACCTGGAAAGGTCAGGCGCTTCGAGGAGCAGTGAGCAGAAATGGGGCGTTTGGGAAAGATCAGCTGAGCACCAGAGAGTCCAAGGTGATCCCGAAGGGGCAGAGTCCTGGGTCATAAAAAGGGAGGGTGGACGGGTGAGGCGTTCACTCCAGGCAGCGGTCACCTGGCCGAAGCTGTCACGCAGCAAGTGTCTCAGGTAGGAACGGATCCTACAGGGGAGTGGTCAGAGATCTCCTGGGAAGCACTTAAGAACACGCAGGTGGCGCGCAGCTGTGATCCCAGCAACGCCGGAGGCCGAGGCAGGAGGATCTCAAGGTCAAGGCCAGAGGCAGCCTATGTAGTTAAGTGAGACCCTGACTCAAAGTTTTAAAAATTAGAAATGAGCTGGGGGTAGAGCACTTGCAGCGCATGTGCGAAGCCCCAGGATCCAATCCCCAAGTACTACAATAACAACAAACAAACAAACAAACAAACAAACAAACAAACAAAAAACTAGGCAGGTGGAGACATTTTACGTAACCGAGGTAAAAGTTTATAAATGCACTTCTATTTATAAGCCACTCCAGCCTGGCTTCATTGGATCAAGAGTGCCACCTAGTGGGGAAGCTTTGCTACATTCCATGTTCTGTCCAAAACAAACAAAAAAAATATTTTAAAAACTCAATTTAGTTTATAAAATTATTCCACTGTATACCCACAGCATCTGAAAACTAGTGTTTTTGAAAATTCCACTCAAGATCCTGTGGCTCCGGTCTCTAACAACAGCAGCAAAAGACGACAAAACTGGTTTTAAAGCAAGCCAAGAAAACATGTACATGGGCGAAGAAATCAGTAAGGAAAGGAAAGTTTCAAGAAATGACACAAAGCTTTGCCCCAAGCTCCTTTAACACAGAGGAAATTTCCCATCAGAGGCGGGCAACAATTAGAATTTGGCTAGGAATCTGTGGGTCAGAATGTTTGGACGGCCGTGCCTTTGGGTAGAAAAGTCACTAGGGCCGCTGGAAACTCTGCCGCGTAACTGGCCTGGAACAGCTGGCCGGTTTGACTTGTGGAGTTCAGAAATCCGTTCTGACCTTGCGTTCCTGAAGCACTGTAATCCACATATCCCAGCTTATGCCAGCTTCTCAGCCCAGACACCATCACCATTTTTTTTCTGACCCCAAAATTGGGAAGTATAACAGCCAATGGGATCACATAACAGAGCCATTAAACTGCCCCCAGGAAATTCAGGATAGTCACTTGCTGGGGCTAACAAGTGTGGATGGACTTTCCCTTTCCAATTTTCTTAAAGAATTCACTCTGCTTCCTAAATGTCCTCTGGGATAATATTTTGCTATTGATTGATTGATTGCTGTGAAGACCAACCATTTGTTGTTGCTCAGGACAACACTTCCAGCCCCTCAATAAAGTCCCTGAGGTTCTCAGGTGCCTGTAGCTTTCTATTTGTCTTTAGCCCTGCCTGGCATGAATGCAGGTTTCTGGTTTCTCACCTGCTCACGCACAGACTCCTGAATTCAAAATCACTTGTCCCAGGACTCTTGAGGCCCCAGCCCAGAGCTTCCATCCCAGAGTGTCCCCACCCAAGTCCTCCCTGCCAGCTCCCTCCCAGTGATTCCTCTGAAACTCCCCAAGTAAGCCTCAATTCGCCAGGAAACTGCCTGCACTCCAGTATCTCCATTCCACTATTACTCCCATGCTGCCTGCCCCACGCTGCTGGCTTGCTCTGGAAGCCCTGTTGAGCCTGATAGCATAATTCACTCTGGTTTGTTTTGCTAGTTAAATCAAATTAAAAAGGGGTTTTGGCTAGGATACAATGTGTTCACCTCCATGTATTGTCATTTCCACACATGTACTCAAGCACTAAGACCCAGAGGCAGAATTTAGAAATTGAAAGTTTCCAAATCCATGCTGCTCACAATCAACAATAGTTAGTAGACTTCACAGGAAGCAAATATTTAAATTGAGTATAATTACCGAAAGCTATTGATTTTGGGCCCACAGCCGTAGCCCTGTGGCTTGCGATCCCCTCAGATCTCTGGCGCTAAGCAGGGTCGGGCCTGGTTAGTCCTTGGATGGGAGACCACCTGGGAACACCAGGTGCTGTAGGCCTGGGAGACAGACCTGGCAACCCACTCCCCCAAAACAATCAGCCATTGAAAACCCTATGAACAGCAGAGAAGCACTGACAATACTGTTTCACCTATTGTACATGGTGTCACTATGAGTGGGATACCAACTCGACAGCACCTAACAACAATTGATCTTGGAGACCCAAGGAGATAGCGCTCTCTTCTTCAAGATTCTCAACACTGGCAGCACCAGAATCACCAGGTTAATTTCATCAAAGGCATGTTCCTGAGCCTGATTCCGGATCTCCTGACTAAAGTCTCTAGGCAGGGTCCTAGCACCCCTATGCCCCACAAACTCTCCGCCAGCCCCAAATACTCCTCCATCCTGAGGTTTGGAAGCTCTGCTCTGAATCACAGCCCACACTTCACCTCTTTCAGAGAGTTCTGATAATGAAGTTCTGGCCAGGGTTTCCCAGACTATAGTCACATGTGTCATCTTAATTTTTCTATATCCACGTGACACTTGTATTGCAATTTATCTAATAGGTGTATAGTAATTGGTTTGCATTTTTGCACAGTTTCTTAAAGTACATCACTCCCACGAAATCATAACTTCAATGGATGTTATTTTTCCTAATAAAAAATACAATAAAATACACCATGAAAAAACTATTTCAGTGCTCAGTGCTATATTAATAAATACAGTTTTTGTACCAGTGGTGTACAGCTACAATACTTGAGAAGACAGTGACCGAAGGAAATAACCTCTGATACCATGTGCCTGGGGGAAATTGCGGATAGGGGGAGTCTTGTATTGAGGGCTCATCAATACAAAAATTGAAGCCTGTACTCTCCACCTACACTCTCCTTCCTTTAACCAGTAACCAACTTAATTGCTGGGAGTGGGATCTGGGTGTCCCGTAATTCTAATTTGGGCCAAGGGTGTAAACCATCATGTCATTTCCCTCTCAGAATAGATTTCTATGACTGCTCCAGGTCCTAAGGTCATGCTACACAGAACACCTTGCTTTCTTTTATGTTAAATTCTTCCTTTCCATTTAGTCTCTATTTTCCCCCTTTTATTAGTTTAAAAAAAAATGATGTACTTTTTTCTTATTTTGAAAGAAAACTTTGTCTATTTGTTTGTTTGTTTGAGATAGGCTCTCACTGTGTAGCCCAGGCTAGTCCCAAATTCACTATGTAGCCCAAGCTGGCCTTGAATTTGCGATCCTCCTGCCTATGCGACCCCTGCCCCTTAGTGCTGGTATTATAAGGGTGCATCGCCATACCTGGCCAAAGCAAATGCTGCTATAAGAAAAGCCAGAAAGCAAAAGTAAGGCATATAGGTGAACATGTTTAAAGACCCATATTAGTACCATGGAAGGAGAATTGTTTTCCCCTGAGATTGAGTCTTCTCTGTGTAGCCCCTGTTAGCCTCAAACTCATATGGATCATCCTGCCTCAGCCTCCTAAATGCTGGAATTATAGGCATGCGCCACCACATCCAGTTTAACAGCCTCTTCTTATAAGGACGCCTGCAGCTGTAGCCCTGTGGCATCCGATCCCGTCAGATCTCGGAAGCTAAGCAGGGTCGGGCCTGGTTAGTACCTGGATGGGAGACCTCCTGGGAACACCAGAAGCTGTAGGCTTGGGAGAAGGACCTGGCAACCCCCTCCCAAAAATCAATCTGCCATTGAAAATCCTATGAACAGCAGAGAAGCACTGACAAGTGTTTCCCTGTTGAACAGAGGGTCGCTATGAGTCGGATACCGACTCGACGGCACCTAACAACAACAACAACAATCTTATAAGGACACCTGTAACACTGGATTAGGGCCCACCCTTAGGAGCTCATTTGATGTTAATTTCTTCTTTAGGCCCTCTCTCCAAATATGGTCACATTGTGCAGCATTGGAGGAAAGGTTTCCAGTATATAATGTCAAGTGTGGTAGCACAGCCATGTAATCCCAACAAATTGGGAGGCAGATGCTGGAGGACTGTGAGTTCAAGGCCAGAGGCAGCCTGGATAACTTAGAGAGATCCTGAATCAAGATAAAAAGGAAAAAATGGCCTGAGGGCGCAGCTCATTGCAAGTCAATGACTAGCAAAAGCACAAGGCCCTGCGTTCCACTCCCCAGTACAGCAGAAAATAAAAATAGAAAAAAGATTTCAGCATATGAGTTTTGAGGGTCCCAGTTGAGCCCGTAACTGCATGTTGCACATATGCAATTGTATAGTCAACACCGTAATGAAAATGCCTATGTCTATGATTTTGTACATACCCATTGTTTTTCCTTACCATAAAGTTCTAGAAGTGGGATTACTAAATCAAAGCAAAATCAAATAAACCTTTTGGTAAAATAGGTGGTCCTTGGTATTCACAGGTTCCACATCTATGGATCCAAACAATTTTGTTGTTGTTGTAGTTGTTGTTGTTAGGTGCCATCCAGTCAGGTCTGACTCATAGCGAGCCTATGCACAACAGAACAAAACACTCCCTGACACTGTGCCATGCCCAAAATTATGTCAGTGCTTCTCTGCTATTCACAGGGCTTTCGATGGCAGATTGTTTCAGGAGTGGGCTGCCAGGTCCTTCTCCCATTTTTGCAGTGCTGGGGATCAAACCCAGGGCCTCTGAGAGCAAAGAACAGCACTCTACCAACGGAGCTAAACCCTAGCCCTTACTCAAACAATCTTAGCTCAAAAATATTCAAGGAAAAAAAAATGTCTACACTGAACATGCACAAGTTTTTTTTCTTATCATCTTCCCCTAAATGATATGGTAAAACAACAGTTTATCTATCATTTATATTGTAGTTGGTATTGTAAATAATCTAGAGACATTTTAAAGTATATGGGAGGGTGTGTGTAGGTTATGTGCAAATACTATGACATCTGACATATGGAACTTGGGCATCTGCAGATTTTGGAATCTACGGGGCCTCCTGCAGCCAATCTTGTATGGACACCTAGGCACAATTGTACCATTACATCACCTTTGAAAGCTGCCCCCAGGTACGCTCTCACCAAGCAGTGGAGAACACCTGTGGCTGTTTTCTTCATTGTGCTTTACAATTTTGCAGCTCTTTGTTTTTCCTGGATTCATATTTGACAGATGTATCTCCCTCCATGTGACTTCAACCGTGTGAGCAAGATGAAGACAGTAAGTTTAATGGCTTCAGGAGGTAAGAGTCTTCATAAGTAATTAAATAAACAACACAATGTCCCCTTGGTAGTAATCAAGATTGTCATTCCCATACAAAAAAGACAGCACTGGGTCTTTACTGATAGAAATATTTCCTTAATTTTTATCTCAAGGATTTAATACTCCATTTTATGTTCCATGACATCCCAATAGACATTTGTTGATTATCTTTTAAATACCATCTACTTTGATTATATATCATTTGGTTAAAAGTCACAGAAAACTCAACTCTAAATGGCTTAGCCTGTAGCCCTAGCCCTGTGTCGTCCGATCCCGTCAGATCTCGGAAGATAAGCAGGGTCAGGCCTGGTTAGTACTTGGATGGGAGACTGCCTGGGAACACCAGGTGCTGTAGGCTTGGGAGAAGGACCCAGCAACCCACTCCCAAAAATCAATCCACCATTGAAAACCCTGTGAACAGCACAGAAGCACTGACAATAGTGTTTCACCTGTTGTACACAGGGTCGACTCAACAGCACCTAATAACAACAACAACAAAATGGCTTAAGAAAAACAAAAGGAAAGGGATTGACTTGTATTACTGAAAAGCCTCTGAGACAGGGTGGCCATGGATGAGGTTTGATTCTGAAATTAAAGCCTGCAACCAGGGTCTCCTCTTGTTTGATGGCCTTTGGACTGGTTCAATGCCTAAGCTCCCAGTGGAGACCTCTGGCAATGTCAGGCTTTGTCATAATTGTTACAGGATGGTTGCAGAAAGAGGAAGTCATCAAGGATGGTGGACTTGTAAGCAACAAAGCTACATTCTGTCTTTCAAAGAGTTTTAGAGCTAGTAGGGAATTTTGAAATCACCTAGTCAAAGATTTTCAATTTTTTTTTTTTGCGGTGTTTTGTTTTACTGATAACCTTCTCTTCAAACAAGATCTTACAGTGAGTCAAATACAGACAACGGCATTAAACTTGAAGCAGAAGGGACAATATAAAGAGTAGAAAGGAGGAGGGAGGGAACTAGCAAAGGGAAGCAAAGATTGAAGATTATGGAAGGTGGGATGGGGAGGAGAATCAATGTAGAGGGATAAAGGGGGAGAGGATAATCTCAAGGTAAACAATGCGACTTCATGAGCACCGGGGAAAAATAGGGGAATATAACCTAGACATGCATGTGAGTTTTATCACACATTACTCAAAAGTTTCCATAAACCCTCATTAAGTTGATAAAAGTTTAACTCAAAGTAATGTAATAGTTGCATAATGGAAAAAGCAAATGCTGTATTACTCTGTACCCCACCAACATTTACCAATAAAGGGGAAACATTAAAAATAAAAATAAAAAAGTTGAAACAAATAGGCATCCCTAGCCCCTTCCTCTTCCTCCCTGAGGCACCTCCAAAAAGCACACAGTTGATCACTTCAGACATAGGGAAACTGAGGCCCAGAACACAAGCATGACTCACTTCAGCTCATACAGCCCATGAGTGACACAGCTAATGGGACACACCTTCCTCACGTCCCATTAATCTTGCTGCTTCCCACTCCTCTCTACTCCTCATTGCCATTTTGAGTACTTTGTTTAAGTTGTAATTGTGATTTAGCAACTCTGCTCCTACCAAAAAATAGAAGCAGAATTGAATGTCTCAGTCATCCACCATGTCTGTCTATTCTTAAGTGGGCACAGATCTTCTCCTCCCCTCAGAAAGAACTGCTGGGAAATTCCTGGGGAGCCACCCCACACCATGCAGAGCCTTAGGTGTGCACCGAGCTGGAATCTCTGGTACCTCCCAGAGCATGGCTCCAAACGCTTGCCCCATGGTGGGGCTTCGCACTCCTGGAGGGCGGGTACCCTGTGCTGGTTACCTTGGAGACCTGGGTCCTCCTTCTCCTGGCTGCTAGTGAGATGACACACACCCCCTCACTTTTGTTTCTGTTAGGCAGGACCTGTTACAAAATGGCTCTAGAAGGTGATGCATTTTTCTACCCACTATCCCCCAATCCTCAAAAGCCTGCTAAAAAAAAATACCAAAACTTAACTTGACTCTTCCAACTTATCAGAACCCTCCATGCACCCACCTCCTACCTATCCCAATGTGACATGTCAATCACCCCTTCCCCCTCTCACCTAGAGCCCATAAAAGCCTCGCCCCTCCCCCCCAGCAGCTTCTCCCAATAAAGGTCTGTTGAGTTTATGGGTTTTCAGCAACTTACCTAACAGGTGCTAGTCATCCTTCATTCTGCCCCGGAGTTCACTCCCTGAAAAAAGATCTGACCCCTGAATACTTTGACCTCACTGCTTACAATTCTTCCCAATGCTTCCTCCAGCCACATTGGCTTTTGTGTTGTTCTTTGATCACAACTGTACTCTTGCCTTGGAGCCTTTGCACATGCTGTTCCCTCTGTCTAGAATTATATTCCCCTAGATACCCACATGGCTCACTCTCCCCCTTCCAAACACCATACCCAAACATCACACCATCCCTGACCATGCATTCCTAACTAGCACCTGCTATATTGCACTTTATGCCCTTACCCTGCTTTATTTTTCTCTAGGACTCCACAAAAGCAGAGACTTGCTTCTCTCTTGTCCATAGGTATCTGCAGCAGCTGGCACATTTGATGTTCTCAGTAAACATTTGTTTAATTAATTGGTGAAAGCTAACCTTTCATCTACTAGGTTTTCTCGCCCAGCCCCTTGGCCACTGCTCATTCTTTCCAGAGTTAGACCAAATCCTGGGGCATTGCCTTCAGGACTGGTGCTCTGATCCTCTCCTCCCTTTCTGGCCCATTTCCTATCGTATTCCCCACCTCAAGGTGTTCAGCAGAGAGATGCAGCCCAGTGTTGCCGCCTAGCCTGGAGTTCTCCTAGTCGGGACTTTTACTCAGGTTAAGCTGGGTCTTTGGCTCCATCACAGAAAAGAATTTCAGGAGGAGTCACAGAGTGAAACAAAGCTAGTTTAATAATACATGTGCAAGACATAAACATGGGCCTATTAAGAGAGAAAAGTCCTTAGGTGTCTTTTTAATGTGTGTGTGTATATATGTGTGTGTGTGTGTATATGTGTGTGTATACACATATATACACATAACTCTGTGTGTGTGTGTGTGTGTGTGTATGGGCTGGGATTTAGGTCAGTTGGTAGAGCGCTGCGCTGCAGTCTCTGAGGTCCTGAGTTCAATTCCCAGCACTGCAATAATGAGAGAAGGGCCTAGCGGTCCACTCCCAAGACAATCCCGATACAGTGAGCTATTGAAAACCCTATGAGGGTCACTATGAGTCGGATACCAACTCGACAACACCTAACAACAACAACAACAACAACAACAACACACACACACACACACACACACACACACACACACACACACACATATATCTGGCTAAAGCCAAGTGTAAATAGGGTGGGTTTAGGGAGATGTCACTGAGTCACAGAAAAGTGTCACAAGGGAGTTGTCTGGGCATAAGCATGGCCCCTAATCCCATTTGTGAGATTAAGTTAAATTTAGGGGTTTCACGATCCCCAAGCACAGTTTATTGCTATTTTAATATTGTTTAAAACATCTCTCAAAAATAATGTCTCTGCCGGCAGTCCATCTGCAGACATAGCACCCTGGCATCCAATTCCACCTGATCTCGGAAACTAAGCAAGGTCAGCCTGGTTAGTCCTTGGGTGGGAGAGCCCCTGGGAATACCAGGTGCTGTAGAGTAGGGAGAAGGACCTGGCAGCCCACTCCTGAAACAATCTGCCATTGAAAACTCTATGAATAGCATAGAAGCACTGACAAAGTACCAGGCATGGCACAGTGTCAGGGAATGTTTCATTCTATTATACACAGGGTCCCTATGAGTTGGACCCAACTCAAAGGCACCTAACAACAACAGCAGCAGGCAGTTCTCACAGCATTTTTTAGGGGATGTGTCAAAGTTCTTGGCTCTCAGATTGTGAGATTAAAGCCAAATCCCAGGGTAAAATCTCCTTCCTTTTCCATGCCCCCAAGTTCTCTTCTTTTGCCCCTGCCTCAAATGGAGCCAAGCCTGGTAACACCCCCTGAGCACTCAGGCCTGGGCCTTTGTTCCCACCTCCTCTTCCAGCACCATTTGCCCAAATCCTCTTCATCTCTTCAAGTCCCTTGGAAATGCTCTCTCCGGGCTGTAAGCACTGGACTGTCCTCCCTCCCCTCCCAGCCAGTGACGGTGCTCCTGTTCTTTGGACTCAGTTTGTACATCTCTTAGGTGATGGCCCACATTACAGATTACTTCTCTATTTAACTTCCTCTGCCAGCTGACAAAGCATAGGAAACCATGATGCACTTCAGACCCCCCACTTCAGAAACCAAGGGGCTCAAATGCAAACGCTCACAGAAGCTACCCAAAAAGTCAGTAGGTACATGGGTAACTTAGTTTTCTCAAGCTGCCTTAGCAAAACTCCACAGACAACAAAAAGTTGTCTTCTCACAGATCCAGAAGCTGGAGGTCCAAAGTGAAGCTACCATAGGGGCTTGTTTTCAGTGAGGCCTTCCCTGGGTGGCTTATGGACAGCTACTTCTCACTGTGTCCTCACAATGACTTTCCTGTGTGTGTGGAGAGGAAGAGAAGGGCAGGGGGAGGAAGAGAGAAGAAGAGGAAGAGGAAGAGGAAGAAGAAGGAGGGAAAGGAGGGGAAGGGGAGGGGAGG